>ML271746.1:2153-17594 GCA_005239495.1 Nicotiana undulata | reverse complement strand
GGAGCACCCCAAGGAGAAACACTAGGTCTAATGAAGCCTTTATCCAACAAATCCTGCAACTGTTCCTTTAACTCCTTCAACTCTGGCGGAGCCATACGATACGGGGGAATAGAAATGGGCTGAGTGCCCTCAGCTAGCTCAATACAGAAATCAATGTCCCTGTCGGGTGGCATACCCGGCAGGTCAGCAGGGAATACCTCTGGAAATTCACGAACCACAGCCATTACTTTTCTACTTACCAATTGCCTCAATAAGATTGACATGTAAAACAACATAATCATACTAACAATATCATAGCCAACTTATATTCCATAATTTCTAGCCACTGAAATTCCATAAGAGCAACTTTCAAATCAATCCATCAAGAACAACAACATCTCAAGCTAATCCAACTATTATCTTGTAGTTTATCATCCTAACAACTTAACCAACATACAAGCAAGCTTAAACATAATTAGTAGGCTATTATACTCACCTTAGCCAGTATCAATAACTTGAAATTTCAGACAAACACAACCTACAACTATCCTCAATGACAACCCAACCTCAAAGATGTATTGTTCTTCACTAGAAATAACTTTTGATGTTGAAATATGGTGTAATCACTTCAAACCCTTGTGGTGTCTGTTTAGGAGGGTTAATAGGAGTGTAGGGACGAGTTTGGGTCGAAAAATGAAAATAAAGGTCGTCCAAATCATTTTTAAAGTGAAGCAGGTCGACCACCGCCTAAGTGGGTCTCATCGAGAGCTGTTTGCTTTGTCTTGCAAAACGCAAATGTAATGACCCGACCGGTCGTTGTGCGTAATGGGATCCCGTTCCCTTAAACGAAACCTTCCACAATGCCTATTCGTTCTTTATTACTTGCGGGGATGGGTGGTTCGGGATTCGGGAATGGTTTAACTGATTTAGGAACACCTGGTTCTTTAAGGTTGACCTATTTTGCCAAGTTTGACTTCGGTCAACATTTTGAGCAAACGACCTCGGAATTGAGTTTCGACAGCTCCAGTAGCTCTGTATGATGATTTCAGACTTGGGCATATGTTCGTCTCGGGTTTTTGATGACCCGGGAGCATTTCGACGCCCGAAATGGAAATCAGGATTTCCTTATGTTTGGAATTTGGTTTGGGACGTGATTTTATGCTATCGGGGTCCGAATGGAATTTTGAGACCGGGAATAGTTCCGTTATGTCATATATGACTTGTCTGAAAAATTTGAAGTCATTTCGAGTAGTATAGGCTCGTTCGGTGCATTTAAGTGAATTCTATAATATTAAGTTCTTAAGCTTGATTCAATTTGGTTTTGGGGTTGAATTCTGAGTTTCGTTGTTGTTTTTCACGTTTCGGAAGTTTGAACGAGTCCGTATCATGAATACAGACTTGCCGGTGCCTTTGGACGGGGTTCCGAAGGGCTCGGGTGAGTTTTGGACCCCCGGGAGCTAAGTTGGAAAAACAAGATTTTTGCTGTCTGGTTTCCTTCTTCGCGATCACAGAAGGTGGGTCGCGATCGCGGAGAAGGAATTTAGCTGGGCTTCTGATTGTTTTTCGCGATCGCAGCTTCCTCTTCGCAATCGGGGAAGGTTGGACTCCATGCCTTCACGATCGCAGCCCCATCCTCGCGATCGCATAGTGTCTAGCCAAGGCCGGGCACAGTTGTTCTTCGCGATCGCAGGACCTCTGCCGCGATCGTAGAGGTCAGGCCAATTGTTCTTCGCGATCGCAGGACCTCTGCCGCGACCGCGGAGGTCTGGCCAGTTGGCCTTCGCGATAGCAGGGCCTTTGTCGCGATCGTAGTGAAGGAATTACTGGGAAGTTTTATTAAATACGGGACTCAGCCTATTTCCTCCATTTTCATCTTCCTCCTCAAGTCTTTAGAGAGCGTTTCAAGGAACTTTCCACCATTGTTATTGAGGTAAGTAAATTCCATGGTTTTACTAAGTTTCAACATCATTTCCTTGCTAATTCTCTCTTCTAAATCATCAATTCTTGAAATTTTATAGTAAATTAGGGCTTATGAGAGAATTAAGTGAATGATCCGTTCTAAGCCATGGATTCATGTTTAAATCACGTAATTATGATCCTTAGGCTTCGGAAAAGTGATTCCTTCGAGAATTTTCGAAATCCGAGCGCGTGGGTCCCAGGTTGAAATTCCAAAGTCCTTCAAGAATGCCTAATTTTGGGTTTATTGGTTGATTCTTCTTCTTTGAACTTAAATTGATTCAATTACGCTATATCTGTCTAGTTGTGAGCCGTCGAGGGTAGACTTCGGAGATTACGGGCGCATCCTTGATTTGAGGAGTGATTTTGGCACGAGGTGAGTCTCCTTTCCAACCTCGTAAGGGGGAAATGTCCCCATAGGTTCCTTATTTGTTATGTGTACATGTTTTGGGGGCCGCGTACGTACCAAGTGATGATATTCCATACGTGGCAACTATATTACTATGTCGGGTAGCTTTAGGATTCACGAGCATGCCTCTATGTGCCTTATTTGTACCTTGTATGTAATGCAAGTTATGATTGTTGTTGAGATGACATGGAAAGGTGAAATATTATGATTTCAATCCAAGTTGGAAAATGTGGTATTGGCACGGTCCTGTCGGGTTCACTGTTGAGTCGGTACAAATATAAACCTATATATATGAATATGCAATTATCATTATCGAGTCAGCACACGAGTCACAGGTAAGATTCGCGATCGTAGGGAGCTTATCATTATCGAGTCAGCACATGAGTCGCAGGTAAGATTCATGATCGTGGGGAGCTTATTATTATCGTGTCAGCACACGAGTCGCAAGTAAGATTCGTGATCGTGGGTAGCTTATCATTATCGAGTCAGCACACGAGTCGCAGGTAAGATTCGTGATCGTGGGAAGCTTATCAGTATCGAGTCAACACACGAGTCGCAAGTATGATTCGCGATCGTGGTTAGCTTATGACCTCAGTCCTTATGACTACCCTTATAACTCCGGCCGGTAGTCTTGTTCTGGTATGGTATTATCACTTGCATCTGAGTCGCACATAGTGGGGTTGACAGGTATTGTGTAAATGGAGGTTTGGCACTTGCAGTTCATTTTCAGCTGTTACTTGGATTACATTATTTGCTTATGTACTTGTTGATTTCTGCTTCACATGCCTACTGCTTTAGCCATATCTCTTTTTATATTATATTGTTGGACCTTAGTGAGTATCTAGTCGACCTCTCGTCACTACTCCTTCGAGTTTAGATGGGATACTCACTAGGTACATATTTATTTATGTACTCATGCTGCACTTCTTCTTCTTCTGTACTTGATTGTACAGGTCCGGAGGCTGGTACATCTGATTATCAGGCCGGTGCTAGATACTGATTTGTGTGATTAGACTTCACAGTGAGCTGCTCTTCCTGGTGACCTCCTAGTAGCACCCTGAAGTTCCTTTGTTATTTTCCCCGTCTATTTCATCCAGACTGTGGGTTTGTATATATATATATATATATATATATATATATATATCTTGTATATTCCGCTAGTTTCCCGTGACACTCGTGACACTAGTTACTAGCACACACGTAGTGTATATTTTGGGTTTTGGGCCGTATATATGTACATAGGCTTTATGTTGGCCATATATTGTTACAATTGTATTTTTCATATCAAGCTATCACCATGTTTAATTGTTTAAAACTGGTAAATATTGACTTGTTTAATCACGTGGGAAGGGTAACCCCTAGTGTAATTCATATTGTCTTGCCTAACCCCGCTGTTGAGCACCATCGTGACCTAAATTAGGATTTGGGTCGTGACAAGGTGATATCAGAGCCTTAGGTTCACGTAGTCTCACGAGTCACGGGCAGACCCAGTAGAGTCTTGCGGATCGGTACGGAGACGTCTGTACTTATCTTCAGGAGGCTATAGGGTGTTAAGAAACTCCTCTTTGTTCATATCCTATCGCGCAACCGATGATGTACTAAAATTTTATCTTCTACTCTCTCAAAGATGGTAAGGACGCGTGCTTCTGATGTTCCTGATCCGGGAGAGGCTGCTACCCCTGCCGCTCGAGGCCGTGACAGAGGTAGGGGTAGGGCACCTGCTTGAGACAGGGAACGAGGGCATCCCAGAGTCGTACCAGTTGCACCACTTGAGGATCCTATTATTGAGGAGCGGGATGAGTTGCCTCCTATTGCTCCTGCTCCAGCGGACTTTATGACGGCGCCAGGCTTCCAGGAGGTCATGGGCCGCATGTTGAGATTAATGGACACCATGTCCCAGGCAGGCGTACTTCTAGCAGATCCTTCCACTTCCCAGGCGGGAGGGGGAGTTTAGAACCCTACCGCTCAAGCCACAGGACAGGCAGCAGCATCACACCGCACTCTGGATACACCGCCCGTGGGTGGAGTTCAGCCTGTAGTAGCAGTGCTAGATCCCAGGCTAGTGGCAGAGGGTGACTAGCAGAAGATGTTAGATAGATGGACTCGACTTCGCCCTCCAATCTTCGGGGGTGAGGACGCCCAGGATTTCATCGACAAGTGCAGGGACAGACTGCACAATATGAGGATATTGGAGTCGCATGGGGTAGACTTCACTACATTTCAACTTGAGGGTCGAGCTCGCCGCTGGTGGCAGTCATATGTTCTTAGCAGGCCAGCGGATTCTTCTCCTTTCACGTGGAGTCAGTTTACTCAGCTATTTCTAGATAGATACATTCCGCCGTCTGAGAGGGAGGAGATTCGGGGTCAGTTTGAGCGGTTAGAGCAGGGGCAGATGTCCGTGACGGATTATGAGGCAAGGTTTTTAGAGTTATCCCGCCATGCTCTCATGATATTGCCCACTGATGCTGAGAGGGTGCGGTGGTTCGTGGCAGGCTTACACCCAGGTATCAGGACCTCTATGGCCAGAGAGGTAGAGATGGGTACCCCGTACCAGCTTGTAGTCGAGATAGCTTGACGGATTGAGGGTTACCGAATGTGGAGCAGGGAGCAGGGTCAGCAGGACAAGAGGGCCATATTCTCAGGTGACTTCAGGGGCGCTCCAGCTAGGGGTAGGGGTCAGTTCAGGGGCGATCAGTTCAGTAGGCCTTCATATACATCACCTCCACTACCTCCCAGGGGTGTTCCAGCGAGGCTTTAGCTCAGCGCCATGCCAGAGCGCTCCTACCGTCCTCCAGCCATCCACAGTTTATCTAGTGGTTACTCCAGCCGTCAGAGATCCTCCGATTCCTATTTCAGTGCGCTGTCAAGTGATTCTCATCGCACTCCAGCCATTCGGGACTCTTACTCCACAGGACAACAAGATATGTCACATTTTAGATGCTACGTGTGTGGGGACTTAGGCCACGTGAGGAGGGATGGCCCCCATTATCGGGGCAAGGCCGTGTAGCAGAGTCACCAGCCTATGATTTCAACACCAGTAGTTCGACAACCTAGGGGTGGGGGTCAGGTTGGCAGGGGCCATCCTAGAGGGGGAGGCCGGTCAGGAAAGGGTAAGTCAGCTCCAGCTTATTCTAGGGGAGCTCAGTCTTCAGGTGCTACAACCAGATTCTATGCTATTCCGACCAGATCAGACGCAGTGGCCTCAGACGCCGTGATTACAGGTATTATTTCAGTCTGTGGTAGGGAGGCTTCAATGTTATTTGATCCAGGGTCTACATACTCTTATGTTTCCGCATTATTTGCTCATTTTCTGGATGTTCCTCGTGAGTCCTTGGGTTCTCTTTTGTATGTGTTCACTCCAATGGGCGATTCTGTGGTAGTAGATCGGGTCTACCGATCTTGTGTGATTACCTTCTGTGGGCTTGAGACCAGGGCCGACCTGTTATTGCTCGATATGGTTGATTTTGAGGTTATTTTTGGCATGGATTGGCTATCTCCTTATCATGCTGTATTGGATTGCCATGCCAAGACAGTTACATTAGCCATGGCTAAGTCGCCAAGGTTAGAGTGGAGGGGTTCTTCAGTTAGTGCATTCAGTCGGGTCATTTCCTATATGAAGGCTCGACACATGGTTGAGACGGGTTGCTTAGCTTACCTGGCTTTTGTGCGGGACACCACCGCCGAGTCTCCTACCATTGATTCAGTGCCTGTTGTTCGAGAGTTTCCATATGTGTTCCCTTCAGATCTTCCAGGCATGCCTCTAGATCGAGATATAGACTTCTGTATTGATTTGGCTCTAGATAGTCAGCCTATTTCCATTCCCCCTTATCCTATGGCTCCTAAGGAGCTAAAGGAGTTGAAGGAGCAACTTGAGGAGTTGTTGGCCAGAGGGTTCATCAGGCCGAGTGTGTCATCGTGGGGTGCTCCGGTATTATTTGTGAAGAAGAAGGATGGGTCTATGCGGATGTGCATTGACTATCGTTAGTTGAATAAGGTGACTATCAAGTACAAATATCCTCTACCACACATTAATGATTTGTTTGACCAGTTACAGGGTGCTCGGGTGTTTTCTATGATTGTTTTGAGATCGGGTTATCACCAGTTGAAGATTCGGGTTTCTGATGTTTCGAAGACTGCATTTTGCACCAGATATGGCCATTATGAGTTTCTAGTGATGTCCTTCGGCTTGACTAATGCCCCAACAACATTTATGGACTTGATGAATAGGCTGTTCAGGCCGTTTATCGACTCCTTCATTATTGTTTTCATTGATGATATATTGATATACTCACGGAGCCTTGGTGAGCACAAGCAGCATTTGAGAGTTGTGCTTCAGACCTTGCGAGAGCAGAAGCTATATGCTAAGTTCTCCAAGTGCGAGTTCTAGTTAGAGTCTGTGGCATTCTAGGGGCACGTGGTATCCAGAGAGGGTATCAAGGTTGATCCGCAGAAGATTGAGGCCGTTCAGAGTTGGCCGCGCCCTACTTCATCTTCAGAGATCAGGAGTTTTCTGGGTCTAGCAGGCTATTATCGACGATTTGTGGATGGATTCTCCTCTATTGCAGCTCCATTGTCTAGATTGACTCAGAAGAATGCCCCGTTCCGATGGTCCGACGAGTGTGAGGCGAGCTTTCATAAGCTCAAGTCAGCATTAACCTCAGCACCAGTTCTATCATTGCCTTTTGAGTCTGGTATGTATACTGTATATTGGGATGCTTCACGCGATGGGTTGGGATGTGTGTTGATGCAGGATAGCAGGGTTATTGCTTATGCTTTGCGCCAGCTCAAGGTTCATGAAAAGAATTATCTTGTGCACCACTTAGAGTTGGCGGCGATTATTCATGCTTCGAAGACTTGGCGGCACTATTTGTATGGTGTGTCATGTGAGGTCTACACCGACCACCGCAGTTTGTAGCATTTGTTTAAGCAGAGGGACCTTAATCTGAGGCAGCGGAGATGGCTTGAGTTGTTAAAAGACTATGATCTCACTATTTTGTATCACCCGGGCAAGGCGAATGTAGTAGTAGATGCTTTGAGCAGGAGGGCAGCGAGTATGGGTAGCTTGGCCTACATTGCAGTTGAGGAGAGACCTTTAGCCTTGGACATTCAGTCCTTGTCCAATCGCCTTGTGAGATTGGACCTTTCGGAGCCTCGTCGAGTTTTGGCTCATGTAGTTGCTCAGTCTTCATTGTTGGGGGAGGTTAAGGCTCGACAATTTGATGATCCATGTCTTGCAGAGCTTCGGGTTATGGTGGTCCAGGGTAGGGCCAAGGAGGTTACCTTGGGCGTGGATGGTGTTCTGAGACTCCAAGGCTGATTGTGTGTTCCTGATATTGATGGCCTGAGGGAGAGGATTCTAGCAGAGGCGCACAGTTCTCGGTATTCTGTTCATCTAGGAGCGACGAAGATGTATCGTGATTTGAAGCAGCATTACTGGTGGAGGCGGATGAAGAAGGATTTAGTGCAGTATGTAGCTAGGTGTCTCAATTGTAAGCAAGTCAAGTACGAGCACCAGAGGCCAGGAGGCTTGTTTCAGCAAATGCCCATTCCTGAGTGGAAATAGGAGCGCATCACCATGGACTTCGTGGTTGCGTTGCCTCGGACTTTGTGGAAGGTTGACGCGGATTGGGTCATTGTGGATAGATTGACCAAATCGGCGCATTTTATTCCTGTGGCTACTACTTATACTACAGAGAGGCTTGCTAAGATTTACATTCGAGAGATAGTCCGGTTGCACGGTGTGCCGGTGTCCATTATATAAGATCGAGGTCCTTAGTTCACTTCGCACTTCTGGAGGGCTTTGCATAGCGAGATGGGCACTCAGATAGACATCAGTTCAACATTTCACCCTCAGACTGATGGCCAGTCAGAGCGTACAGTTCAGATTTTGGAGGATATGCTCAGGGCTTGTGTGATTGATTTTGGCGGTCAGTGGGAAAAATTCTTGCCTTTGGCGGAGTTTGCATACAATAACAGTTATCAGTCCAACATCGAGATGGCTCCATTCGAGGATTTATATGGTCGACGATGTCGTTCTCCTATCGGGTGGTTTGAGCCTGGCGAGGCCAAGTTATATGGCACAGATCTGGTGAGAGATGCTTTGGATAGGGTGAAGATCATTCAGGAGAGACTCCGCACAACTTAGTCCAGACAATAGAGTTACGCAGATCAGCGGGCGCGTGATGTAGCATTTATGAAGGGAGATAAGGTTATGCTGAAGGTTTCGCCGATGAAGGGTATCATGAGATTCGGGAGGAAGGGCAAGCTGAGCCCCAGGTTTATAGGTCCATTCGAGGTGTTGAGGCGAGTTAGAGAGGTCGCTTATGAGCTTGCTTTACCTCCATCCTTATCACGAGTTCCCCCGGTTTTCCACGTATCCATTATTCAGAGGTATCATGCCGGCTTCTCTCACGTAGTTGATTACAGCACGATTCAGTTAGATGAGAAGTTGGGCTACGAGGATGAGCCAGTAGCTATTATTGATAGACAGGATCGCCAGGTGAGGTCCAAGACAGTTTATGCAGTTAAGGTTCAGTGGAGGGGCCAACAAGTTGAGGAGGCGACTTGGGAGTCCGAGGGGGACATGAGGAGCAGATATCCAAAGCTATTCAGCACTCCAGGTACGATTCTAGACCCGTTCGAGGACGAATGTTTGTATAAGAGGGGGAGAATGTAACGACCTAACCGGTCATTTTGTGTAATGGGATCCCGTTCCCTTAAACGAAACCTTCCACAGTGGCTATTCATGCTTTATGACTTGCAGGGACGCGTGGTTCGGGATTCAGGAATGGTTTGAGTGATTTAGGAACACCTAGTTCTTTAAGGTTGGCCTATTTGGCCAAGTTTGACTTCGGTCAACATTTTGAGCAAACGACCTCGGAATCGAGTTCTGACAGCTCCAGTAGCTCCGTATGATGATTTCGGACTTGGGCGTATGTTCGGCTCGGGGTTTCGATGACCCGGGAACATTTCGGCGCCCGAAATGGAAATCAGGATTTCCTTATGTTTGGAATTTGGTTTGGGACGTGATTTTATGCTATCGGGGTCCGAACGGAATTCCAAGACTGGGAATAGTTCCGTTATGTCATATATGACTTGTCTGCAAAATTTGAAGTCATTCCGAGTAGTATAGGCCCGTTCGGTGCATTGAAGTGAATTCTAGAATCTTAAGTTCTTAAGCTTGATTCAATTTAGTTTTGGGGTTGAATTATGAGTTTCGTTGTTATTTTTCACGTTCCAGAAGTTCGAGCGAGTCCGTATCATGAATACATACTTTTCGATGCCTTTGGACAGGGTCCCGAGGCGCTCAGGTGAGTTTTGGACCCCCGGGAGCTAAGTTGGAAAAACAAGATTTTTGCTGTCTGGTTTCCTTCTCCGCGATCGCGACCCACCTTCTTCGCGATCGCAGAAGGTGGGTCGCGATCGCGGAGAAGGAATTTGGCTAGGCTGCTGATTATTCTTTGCGATCGCAGAAGGTTGGACTCTATGCCTTCGCGATCGCTACCCCATCCTCGTGATCGCATAGTGTCTAGCCAAGGCCAGGCACAGTTGTTCTTCGCGATCGCAGGACCTCTGCCGCGACCGCGGAGGTCTGGCCAGTTGGCCTTCGCGATCGCTGGGCCTTTGTCGCGATCGCAGTGAAGGAATTACTGGGCAATTTTATTAAATACGGGACTCAACCTATTTCCTCTATTTTCATCTTCCTCCTCAAGTCTATAGAGAGCGTTTCAAGGAACTTTCCACCATTGTTATTGAGGTAAGTAAATTCCATGGTTTTACTAAGTTTCAACATCATTTCCTAGCTAATTCTCTCTTCTAAATCATCAATTCTTCAAATTTTGTAATAAATTAGGGCTTATGGGAGAATTAGTGAATTATCCGTTCTAAGACATGAATTCATGTATAAATCACGTAATTATGATCCTTAGGCTTCTGGTAAGTGATTCCTTCGAGAATTTTCAAAATCCGAGCGCGTGGGCCCGGGGTTGAAATTCCAAAATCCTTCAAGAATGCCTAATTTTGGGTTTATTGGTTGATTCTTCTTCTTTGAACTTTAATTGATTCAATTACGCTATATTTGGCTAGTTGTGAGTCGTCGAGGGTAGACTTCGGAGATTACGGGCGCATCCTTGATTCGAGGAGTGATTTCGTCATGAGGTGAGTCTCCTTTCCAACCTCGTAAGGGGGAAATGTCCCCATAGGTTCCTTATTTGTTATGTGTACATGTTGTGGGGGCCGCGTACGTACCAAGTGAGGAGAGTCCGTACGTGGCGACTATATAGCTATGTCGGGTAGCTTTAGGATTCACGAGCTTGCCTCTATGTGCTTTATTTGTACCTTGTATGTATTGCAAGNAGTCGCAGGTAAGATTCACGATCGTGGGGAGCTTATCATTATCGAGTCAGCACACGAGTCGCATGTAAGATTCGCGATCGTGGGTAGCTTATCATTATCGAGTCAGCACACAAGTCGCAGGTAAGATTCACGATCGTGGGGAGCTTATCATTATCGAGTCAGCACATGAGTCGCAGGTATGATTCGCGATCGTGGGTAGCTTATGACCTCAGTACTTATGACCACCCTTATGACTCCGACCGATTGTCTTGTTCTGGTATGGTATTATCACTTGAGTCTGAGTCGCACATAGTGGGATTGACAGGTATTGTGTAAATGGAGGTTTGGCACTTGCAGTTCATTTTCAGCTGTTACTTGGAATACATTATTTTCTTATGTACTTGTTGATTTCTGCTTCACATGCCTACTTCTTTAGCCATATCTCTTTTTATATTATATTGCTGGACCTTAGTGAGTATCTAGTCGACCTCTCGTCACTACTCCTTCGAGTTTAGATGGGATACTCACTGGGTACATATTTATTTATGTACTCATGCTGCACTTCTTCTTCTTCTGTACTTGATTTTACAGGTCCGGAGGCTGGTACATCTGATTATCAGGCCGGTGCTAGATACTGATTTGTGTGATTAGACTTCACGGTGAGCTGCTCTTCCTGGCGACCTCCTAGCAGCACCCTGAAGTTCCTTTGTTATTTTCCCTATCTATTTCATCCAGACTGTGGATTCGTATATATATGTATCTTGTATATTCCGCTAGTTGCCCGTGATACTCGTGACACTAGTTCTTGGCACACACATAGTGTATATTTTGGGTTTTGGGCCGTATATCCGTACATATGATTTATTTTGTCCATATATTGTTATGATTTTATTTTTCATATCAAGCTATCATCATGTTTAATTGCTTAAAACTGGTAAATATTGACTTGTTTAATCACATGAAGGGAACCCCTAGTGTAATTCATATTGGCTTGCCTAACTCCGTTGTTGGGCGCCATCGCGACCTAAATTATGATTTGGGTCGTGACAAAAAATATCTCTCTACTCCAATGTCGTATCGACAAATGGATTCATGCGTTAGAAACTTGACTCGTAGAATTTAATTTTTATATATGGATCATCCTATAATTCCAAGTATAGTTGGAGAAAAGCTCTACTACATTTGTCCTAATTTTCACCACATTATGAATGCAACTCTTGATGACTTTTGCCATCTTTTGTTCAACAAATCACTTGACTACAAAATATATCACATGATTATCATATGACTAAAATAACTCTTAACATAACCTCCTTATGATGTTTAGAACTATACCCCAAAAGTACACGACATAACTTTCCCAACCTGTCAACTTTCAACGAAACTTATTTTCTTCAATTCGTTTAGTTTCTAGACTTCCAAACCTCTTGGTACTTATTATTCATTATCTTTAATATTTTTAACCTTCAAAGTAACATTATTAACTTAATTTATGTACTTTCAAAGATGATATCATTTCTGAGCTTACATCAATTTACTTGCGATGTACTTTTACGTACGAAAACATGGGATGTAACATCCCAAACCAAGATGACAATCTTATATTATCACGAAACAGATTCATATTTGTTTAAATCTAATTTGTCAAGTGAGCTAGTACAAATATAAGTAATACTTGAAGCAAGTTTGTATCAACGGTACTTTACAGGTCATCAAGGAAATCCAAAAGATGCCAAATATCATGATAGTTTGAGAGTTATTACGATGTTCTTAAGACTTAACAACATAGATAGATCATCAAATTTTCATTTGGAAACATTTCATGACTCTAATTTCAATAACTAAAGAAAATTCATGATCACCGAACCTATTTAACAACCATATGTCATTAACAAGCATATAAAATAGTCAACCATTAATACATTATAAACATCATCACTTAGTAACAAAACAATTCATACTTGGTAATTGAAATGAACAAAGAAAAATATGGTTGAGTTTGATGACCTCCTTTAGGGAAGCAAACCAAAGAGTACTTAAATTAGCCGATTAGCAAGCCAAAAGCTCAAGCTTTCAACTGGTAGCAAACTTAGAGCATGAAAGAAGGAGAGAAGCAGAGATTGAGTAAAACTCGAACTTCAAGTGAAAATTCCTAAACAATACTCTACATTGTCTTAATTTTTCGGATGTTAGGTGTAGTTGGTGTGTTCTCGGTGAGTGCATTTAAGACTGCTATTTATATTGATCATTGAGCCTTAGAGTTTCAGCAAATTCAAACTCATGAGTGAAGGGTGACGATGAATTGATGATGTGAGAATAGTTGGGTAAAATAAAAAATAGCAGAGGGAGAATCGTAGAAGAGTTTTACTTAGGCGTTTAAAGACCAGGAATGATTGTTGAGGAACTAAATCCGTTGGCGAAGACCTCTAATGTCCATAGGTCACAATGTTTGACCTTTGGTCTAGGGTTTGGATTTGGAGAATTTCAATTTTGTTGGTGACATGGGAAAGGCTCAGCAGGAATCAAAGATACATGACGTATGAATGATGAATCTCTGTATGGATTCATGACCTTGCACGCATTTGTGCAAGGTATTTGATTGATTTGAGCTGTGAGGTTGAGAGAAAAGGGAAAGGGAAGCGGCCGAGCTTGTGGGGAAAATGATTAGGGTTTCTGAGAGAGGGATGGTCGTCCTTGGGTTAAGCTTTGGGAATAGGATCTGGGCCATTGATTTTGTAGATCGATGGTCATAGTATTTTGGTGTCAAAACATTTTTGTGGGAAATGTTTTGGTTGTTGGATCCTTTTGATCCAACGATTAAGATTAAATCTCTGAAAGTTTACAAATTAAAGAGGAAATAGAGTTAAAAAATCGGGCCGTTGATCTAACAACCAGACGACTCAGATTAGTTGTGTTTGTTTTGCAAGTGTGGGAGACATGTGACATGACAGGAGCGGATTGGCTTAGAGAAGGGGTTGTAAATTGCCAAGGTGGAAAGTGAGGGTAGACCTGGACTGGGTTAATTACGGATTAGGCCTATGTATTGGGCTAAAATTGATTTAAATTGTAGCGTTTTTGTGTTTTAATTATTAGTTACAATTATAGCCTATCACGACCCAGAATCCTAATCCGGGTCGTGATGGCGCCCAACGAAGGGGTTAGGCAAGCCAACACAATTTACACTAAGTGATACCCTTCCCATCTAATTAACCAAGTCAAAGATTACCTGTTTATAACAACTAACATGATACTAGCCTTGAGTGCAGGTAGTCATAATAGATACAAGCCGAAATAAAACATACACTTGCCTGTACAACCCGAAACCAAAAGATATACATATACACTACGCGTGTGTGCCAGGAACTAGTGTCACGAGTGCCATGGGCAACTACTGAATATACAATAACTACAATATATACAGAGTCTCCGTCTGAATGAAATGGACAGAGAATATAACAAAAGAACTCCAGGGTGCTGCTAGGAAGTCGCCGGGAAAGCAGCTCACCGTGAAGTATGACCACGCTATCAATATCTAGCACCGGCCTGATAATCAGATGCGCCAGCCTCCGGACCTGTACAGTAAGGTACAGAAAAAAAAGAAAGTGCAGCATGAGTACATATTAAATAAATATGTACCCGGTGAGTATCCCGCCTAAACTCGAAGAAGTAGTGACGAGAGGTCGACTCGATACTCACTAAGGTCTAGCAGTAATAACTTATAATAGAATATGATAAAATACAGTAGGCATGTCAGGGAAATAAGCAACAACTACATATATCAAAAGCAGAAAAATCCAAACAGTTATTGAACTAAACAATAAAGCACTTTAAAGAGTAAGACCACCAAACGGAATAATAATCACAAAATTCTTAGATCCGCCGTGGCGTACGGCCTGCCCCCATAAGACACCTTCTACACTCGCCGTGGCGTACGACCCAATCCCATATTCATTTCCATATCTTTTCAACACTGCCGTGGCGTACGACCCGATCCCATGTATTTCAATTACTTTCAAATTCTGCCGTGGCGTACCGCCCGCTCCCATATGTTTCATAATTTCTTTTCAATTCCGCCGTGGCGTACGGCCCGCTCCCATATTTTTACAATTTCTTTTCAATTCCGCCGTGGCGTACGACCCGCTCCCATATTTTCACAATTTCTTTTCAATTCCGCCGTGGCGTACGGCCTGCTCCCATATTTTCACAATTTCTTTTGAATTCCGCCGTGGCATACGACCCGCTCCCATATTTTCACAATTTTGTTTCAATTCCGCCATGGCGTACGGCCCGCTCCCATATTTTCACAATTTCTTTTCAATTTCGCCGTGGCGTACGACCCGCTCCCATATGTTTTTATTTCAATAAAGCCTCAGAAGAATAACATGATGCAAAACATAATTTCATAGTTCATATGGCGTTACAATAAATCATATGAAGCATTATAAGGAAAACATATCAGGCATTACAAGAAAAGGCATATAAGGCATTAGAATACAAGGCATGATGTGGGCCTAACTACCCGGACATAACAACAATAGCCGCTACGTACGGACACTCGTCACTCGCCGTGTACGTAGCCCCCAAACAATTTACACATAGCATATACATCACCTATGGGGACAATTCCCTCTTACAAGGTTAGAAAGGAGACTCACGTCGTGTCGAATCTACCCCTCAGACCACAATTTGCGCCCGAAACTCCGAACTCTATACCCGTGGACTCGCAACTAGTCAAAAGGTATACAATAACATCAATGCATGCA
>ML271745.1:0-48097 GCA_005239495.1 Nicotiana undulata | reverse complement strand
TGTCCAGCATCCGCAGCTTCTCCATTTCCCTTCCTTTATTAGTATTAGTATTTTATTCCTAGACATTGTTTATGACATTAGCAGAGTTAGTTTTATTCTTAGATGCTCGTGATCGGTTGACTCCAGTCCTGGGGGGATTTGTTTAGACTGTTAGTTTATATTATGGTTGCTTACATACTTGGAGGAATTTTTATACTTCATATGCTGGTATTTAATGATATTGAGTAAATTTATTAAAATAAATGTGTAGTTATGTGATAGTTGGCTAGTCTAGTTCCACGATAGGCGCCATCACTACCTGTTAGGATTTGGGGTCGTGACATATAGACACATGAAAAACCAGATGAACTCCTGATAAGCTGGGAGGTAAAGCGAGCTCATAAGCAACCTCCCCAACTCGCCTTAACACCTCAAATGGGCCTATAAACCTGGGGCTCAACTTGCCCTTATTCCCGAATCTCATAACACCCTTCATCGATGAGAATTTCAAGAGAACCTTCTCGCCGACCATAAATGGTACATCACACGCCTTCTGATTCGCGTAACTCTTCTGTCTGACGGTGCTGTATGAAGTCTCTCCTAAATCAACTTTACGTTTTCCAAGGCATCCTTTACTAGATCAGTACCATGTAACTTAGCCTCGCCAGGCTCAAACCACTCGATGGATGAACGACATCGCTGACCATATAAGGCCTCAAATGGGGACATCTTAATGCTGGACTAATAGTTGTTGTTGTAAGCAAACTCGGCCAAGGGCAAGAACTAATCCCACTGCCCTTCAAAGTCAATAATGTATGCTCTGAGCATGTCCTCTTATATCTGAACTGTCCGCTTCGACTGCCCGTCGGTCTGAGGATGAAATGATATGCTGAGCTCTACATGGGTGCCCAACTAACTCTGTACGTCTCTCCAGAAATGCGAGGTGAAATGAGGACCTCTATCTGAGATGATGGACACAGGCACACCGTGAAACCAAACTATCTCCCGAATGTAGATCTGGGCCAACCTCTCTGAAGTATAAGTAGTGGCTACTAGAATGAAGTGTGCCACTTGTTCAACCTGTCTAAAATAACCCAAACCGCATCAAACTTTCGCAAAGTCTGTGGCAACCCAAATACGAAGTCCATAGTGATGCGCTCCCATTTCCACTCAGGTATAGGCATCTGCTGGAGTAGGCCTCTGGTGCTCATACTTAACCTTTTTGCAATTTAGACACCTAGTCACATACTCCACTATGTCTTTCTTTATCAACCGCCACCAGTAGTGCTGCCTCAGATCACGATACATCTTCATAGCACCTGGATGAATAAAATATCATGAAGTGTGTGCCTCCTCTAGAATCCTCTCCCTCAGGCCATCAACATTAGGAACACATAGGCGACCCTGAAGTCGCAGAACACCATCCTCACCAATAGAAACCTCCTTGGAACCACCATGTAGTACCGTCTCCCTGAGAACTGCCAAATGCGGATCATCTAACTGCCGAGCCTTAATCTGTCCCAATAATAAAGACTGAGCGACAACACATACAAGAACTCAATTGGGCTCTGAAATGTCCATCCTCACAAGTATGTTAGCCAAGGACTTGATGTCCAAAGCTAGTGGCCTCTCCTCCGCTGAAATGAATGCCAAGCTACACATACTCTCTGCCTTCCTGCTTAAGGCATCTGCAACCACATTCGCCTTGCCCGGATGATAGAGAATAGTGATGTCATAGTCATTCAACAACTCAAGCCATCTACGCTGCCTCAAATTAAGATCCATCTTCTTGAATAAGTGCTGCAAACTGCGGTGGTCTGTATAAACCTCACAAGACACTCCATACAAATAATGCCTCCAAATCTTAAGAGCATGAACAATCGCTACCAACTCCAAATCGTGCACGGGGTAGTTCTTCTCATGAACCTTCAGCTGACGTGAAACATATGCAATAACTCGTCCCTCCTGCATCAATACACATCCTAAGCCACCGCGTGAAGCGTCGCAATAAACTGTATACATCCCTGAACCAGAGGGCAATACTAGAATTGGTGCTATGGTCAGAGCCGCCTTGAGCTTCTGAAAGCTCGCCTCACACTCGTCGAACCATCGGAACGAGGCACCCTTCTAGGTCAATCTGGTCAGAGGGGCTGCAATGTATGAAAAGCCCTCCACAAATCGGCGATAATAGCCTGCCAATCCCAAGAAACTCCTGATCTCGGTCGCTGAAGTGGGACATGTCCAACTCTGAACCGCCTCAATCTTCTTAGGATCCACCTTGATACCCTCTCCGGATACCACATGTTCCAAGAATGCCATATAATCTAACCAAAACTCACACTTGGAGATCTTAGCATATAACTTCTGTTAATGCAAGGTTTGAAGCACCACTCTAAAATGATGCTCGTGCTCCTCCATGCTACGCCAGTAGATCAAAATGTCATCAACAAAGACAATGACAAACGATCCAATATACATCCTGAACACCCAGTTCATCAAATACATAAACAACGCAGGGGCGTTAGTCAAACTTAAGAACATCACTAGAAACTCATAGTGGTATCTAGTTTGGAAGGCCGTCTTCGGAACATCCGAATCACGACTCTTCAACAGATGGTACCCCGATCTCAAGTTAATCTTAGAGAATACCCTGACACCCTATAATTGGTCAAATAAATCATCAATACGCAGTAACGGGTACTCGTTCTTGTGGTAAATTTGTTCAACTTGAGGTAATCATTGCACATCTACATAGTCCCATCTTTCTTCTTCACAAATAACACTGGAGCACCCCAAGGTGATACACTCGGTCGGATAAACCCCTTAGCTAGCAACTCCTCAAGTTGTTCCTTCAATTCCTTCAATTATTTCGGAGACATACGGTATGGTGGAATAAATATAGTCTGGGTGCCTGGAGCTAAGTCAATGTAAAAATCAATATCACGATCTGGTGGCATGCTTAGAAGGTCTGAAGGAAACACATCGGCAAACTCCCGTACCCCTAGTACTGAATCAATCATCGAAGACTCTGCGGTGGTGTCCCGTACATAGGCCAGATAAGCCAAACAACCTTTTTCGACCATACGTCGAGCCTTTAGAAAAGAAATGACCCGACTAGCTGCATTAACTGAGGAACCTATCCACTCCAATCTTGGCAACTCGGGCATGGCTAAAGTAACAGTCTTGGCATGGCAATCTAGGATGGCATGATAAGGAGATAACAGTCCATGCCCAGGATGACCTCAAAGTCGGTCATATCAAGTAACAAGAGGTCCGCTCTGGTATCGAACCCACAAAATGTGACCACACAGGAACGATAGATCCAGTCCACAACCACAAAATCGCCCACATGAATGGACACATAAACAAGAGCACCCAAACACTCACGAGGAATATCAAGGAAATGAGCAAACAAAGATGATACATATGAATAGGTAGACCCTGGATCAAATAATACTGAAGCCTCCCTACTGCAGACAGAGATAATATATGTGATAACAACATCTTAGGCCAATGCATCTAATTTCGCCGGAAAAGCATAGAATCTGGCTGGAGCGCCGGCTGGCTGGCCTCCACCTGACTGGACAGAAGCTGGCTGAGCTCCCCCTGCCTGTCCTCTACCTCTAGGATAACCCCTACCCACCTGTCCTCCACATCTAGGTGACCGGACTACTCGTGTTGTGATCATAGGTTAATGACTCTGTTGTACCGCCTTGCCCCAAAGCCTGGGGAAAGTACTCCTCGTGTGGCCTGGATCCCTACATTCATAACAAGCTCTCGGCACCATAGACTGCTGCCCTGAAGACTGGCCCTGGTGGATGGAATACCCACTGAAGGAACCCTGAATGGTTAGGGGGCGGTATGAACTCTCTGGCATGGCACTGAAATAGGCGCTGGAAGAAACCTGATGACCAGAATACCCGTCGAAGGAACCCTGAATAGCTGGTGGGCGATAAGAACTCTCCGACATCGCACTGAAATAAGGCTTCACTGGAGAACCTTGAGGAGATGGTGGTGGTGGTGAATATGGGGGTCTGCTGGACTGGCCCCTCCCAAACTGACCTTTGCCCCTAGCCGGAGCACCTCTAAAATCTCCAGAAAACCGAGCCCTCTTATCCTGATGTCCCTGCTCTCTACTCCTCAGACGATAGCCCTTAATCCTGCGAGCCATCTCCACCACTAGCTGATAAGGAGTCCCTATCTCCACCTCTTGGGCCATGTTGTCCCTAATACCATAGTGCAACCCTGCTACAAACCTCTGCACTCTCTATGTGTCGTATGAAGTATCATAAGTGCATGACGAGACAACTCAGAAAACCTCACCTCGTAGTCGGTCACTGACATCTGACCCTGCTCAAGCTGCTCAAACTGGTACCACAGCTCTTCCCTCTCGGAGGGTGGAATATACTTGTCTAGAAAAAGCTGTGTGAACTGCTCCCAAGTGATAGGGGGAGACCTCATTGGTCTGCCAAGAACATAAGACTGCCACCACCTACCGGCCCTACCCTCCAGCTGAAAAGTGGTGAAGTCAACCCCATGAGACTCAAGTATCCTCATGTTGTGCAGTCTGTCCCTTCACCTATCAATGAGATCCTGAGCATCCTCATGACACTCGCCCCCAAAGACAAGAGGGTGTAGTCTAGTCCATCTGTCTAAAAACTTCTGCGGATCGCCGTCCACATCTGGTATGGGCTCTGGTGCTACTGCTGCAATTGGCTGGGACCCACCCACGGGTAGTGTACTCGGAGTCTGATAAACCGCAATTGCATGTCCTAGGGCCTGGGCAGTAAGGGTCTGTGCTCCCCCACCCGCCTGAGATGTGGCCGAGTCCGCTGGAAATAAATCAGCTTGAGTCATGGTATCCATGAACCGTATCATACGGCCCATGACCTCCTGAAAGCCCGGCGCTGTCATGCAATCCACTGGGGCAGGATCTGCTGCGGGCACCTCGCCCTTCTCCTCAATGATAGGATCCGCTGCTGGATCCGCTAATGGTGCAACTGGGGCAGCTCTAGGACGCCCTCGTCCCCTCCCTTGGGCCGATGCCCTTCCCCGGCCTCTACTGGGCCTCTAGCAACGGGTGGAGTGGCTCATCCCGGGTCTGGAACGTCAGTCGTACGCGTCCTCACCATCTGTGAGAGAATAGAAGAATGAAATTTAATATACCATCAACTGCACGATAGAAGATGAATAAAGAGAAATTTCCTAACACCCTATAGCCTCCCGAAGATAAATACAGACGTCTCCGTACTGATCCGCAAGACTTTATTAGGTTTGCCCATTACTTGTGAGACCTACGTGAACCTGGTGCTCTGATATCATATTCTCACGACCCAAATCATATTCTATGTCGCGATGGTGCCCAACACCGAAGTTAGGCAAGCCAACACTATTCATCTAGTGAGTCCCATTTATTTTATTAAAAACCTTTCCAAAAATATCTTAATTTAAATCACTAAGCATTTGAAAATAGAAAATGACGAAGGCAATTAGGTTTGCAATGATCAAAAGAAGTCAAGTTTAAATAATTACATCCCCAAAAGAATAGTCTACCAATGTGTATGCCAGGAACTAGTGTCACAAGTATATGGGCATCTAGTAGAATGAACAAAAGAATACATCTACCCTACTACCTGAAATAGAATAGACAATTTAAGCAAAAAAGAGACTCCAACGCGCTGCTGAACGACATCAGAAGAAGCAACTCACCGTGGAATCTCTGTCCGGGTATCAAGAACGCGCTTCGGACTGGTATCTAGATGCACCAGCCTCAGAACCTGTACAATTAAGTACAGAAGCGTAGCATGAGTACATAAATATTATGTACCCAATAAGTATCCAATCTAACCTCGAAGAAGTAGTGACGAAGGTTCAACTTGACACTTACTAAGGCCAAACCATATCATTTAAGCATGTGACTAAGCATGGATATCAAGGTTAAATAGCAGAAAATAATAGGAAATAACAAGCTTTTCCATAAATATAAAATATACATAAATTCTTATCATTTCAGTTGACAATTTATTTTCTAAGGCATTTTAAACAATTCAAGTCACAGTAGTGCCAAGCAAATAACATGCGCATATAGTGCCGCGGGCGTACGATTCTAACATAATAATAAAATATGCACTGCTGGAGGGTCGAACGACGCGAACCATAGATACATCTATTACCTCGCTTGCGGATCAAACATGCGACGCAGTCAATACAATTAAGCACATCAAGCAGGCATATCAAGAATTTATCAAGAAAACAAGTATTCAAGAAATGTCAACTTCACTTTAATGGTCAAGAAGATATTGTTCAATCTATTAGAATTTATTCACCAATTTGTTATGATCTACAAGTTAAATTTACGATAAAGTTTCAAGTATAACAAGTAAGCATGCTATTGGGTCCTAGGCTACTCGGACTTAAGCATAATATTAGCTACGCACGGACTCTCGTCACCTCGTGCGTACGTAGCCCCCATAATTAGTAGCACATAATTAATTACTTCACCTATGGGGACAATTCCCTCTAACAAGGTTAGAAAAGAGACTTACCTCGTTTCGAGCCTACTTCCAATTCAAGAATGCTCTCAAACCCTCAAACCGGAGCCGCACAATGCGAAACTAGTCAAATAGCGTAAAACCCAATCATTATAGGCTTACAAGTTCATATTCCAGCTATTAAAGTGATTATCCAGCCCCAAAGGCAAGATTCCCAAAATTTATCCCCGGGCCCACGTGCTCGGATTCCGGAAATTCTTAAGAAAAGTTGTTACCCATAACCTTAGGATCAATAATATATGATTTTTACAGATTCCATAACTAATTTTGTGATTAAATCCTATTTTTATCAAAATCCTAGATTTTACTCTTAACCCACAATTTTCACTAATTTTCATGGTGTAATCTACTCCTAATCTATGTATTAAACTAACATTACGTAGAAATAACTTACCTCACAATGCTAGGCCGAAATTTTTAATTTGATGTTTATATTTGGAATGAATGTTTAAAATGTGTATTATAGCACATAGTTTTATGTTAATTGGAGCAATTTAAACATATTATAATTTCAAATTTAATTTTAAGTAAATTATTAGAATAAACTAATTATAAATCGGGATCCCAATATCATACTTTATCTCTGATAAAATGGATACGACAAAGATCAATTTATTTATTAAAAAATTAATTAAACCTCCACAAAACATAATTTTAAGACTACATTGGACCTTTCCTCATCTAGCTAATTAGAAAAGTGAAACGATCGAAGCGAAAAGTCAAAATTATGTAAATATTGTAATACCTCCGTGGCCAGAAAAAATCTTTCAATTAATTTTTTATGGTAGAAAGATCTATATTCCTTATTAAAAGTGGTGAGAATCCTAACGACCACGTGAGTCATGCGTGGCACCAAATCGGTACCTAGTCGACTATCGTACCCAGAATCATTCTCCTAATCTCCTTGGTTTCTCCTTCCTTTTCAGAGCAAAACGAAAACATGGAAAATAAATAAGGAGGGTGAATATTAATTAAGCAGTAGATTTTTTAGCTTTCTTTACAAATAAAGCCAATATTCACATCATTATCATTATCATGATAGCATGATACCTCCATCATTATAGCAGCCAAGATATATATATATATATATATACACATATGTTGTATACACACGTATAAGGTATAGGTTGGGCTGCTGTGGCTGCAGCTGCTTTTGTGAAAGGGGAAAAATCAGACAAATAATACACTACTTTTTATAGAGTTTGGTATATGGGCTATTGATTTTCCTTTTCATCTCTTCTTTGGCTTTCATAGGTTATGCCGTTTCAGCCCCAGGTAAAAAAAGATAGTAATTTTTCGTGTTTTTCCTTTATTTTATGTGATTTTGGTATCTGGGTACGGATTTTCTTGTTGTGTTTCGGTGGAGAATTGAGTTCCTGATCAGATCTGATAAGAAATTGTTTTCTTATTGAGGCTGTTAAGTGTAAAGTTTGATTCTTTTTTGCTTTGGGATTGTGATATTATTCTTTTGGGTATGAGTTGGAATCCAAATTTTGGGATTTATTCTTGTTTTGTTGTATGTCTTCTGTGTTGGAATCTTTATGTTTATTGGAATTATTGCTAAAACTATTCTTAATAAGGTTTTGGTTATTCTTGGTAAATTTTATGGAAGGTGAGATATAATTGTTTTTTGTGTGGCTGTTCTGTGATGAGCTTATGAAATAATGGTGGTGATTTAGGCTTTAGGGTGTGAAGTTGAGTTCTAGTGTTTTTAGGATAAATGTATCTTATTGAAGTTAATGGTTCTGTTGAGGTTTGGAAAAAGCTAGTACTCTGTTCTGAAGAACCTTGATTGTATTTCTACTGCTGTATTGTTTTTCTGAGGTTCTAACTAAGAGTACAATGAAGTTCTTTGAAGTTCGCCATTGTTTAAATGAGTAATATTTTAATTGTAACTAAGATTGTATCTTTTTACTCATATGATCTTGTACCACAATGTAATGAATGGATTATATGTACTTTTAGTGATTGATTGATCATAATGTGCTTTGAGCTACAAATATGACATAAGTTTGCTGTATAATTCTCTATCCAACTATTTAGTGTTTTTTCTTACTGTTTGATTGCTAGATGACATTTGTGATAGTCACAAATACTATTTTGAAGGCTGTTATGTAAATAGATTTATAGGAAGGTAAGGTTTTACCTGCAACTGCCTAATTATAACTTAATCGTGAACAACAATGATTGAGCTGATCTTAATGCCACTAATCCTGTTTAGTGCTTATCTAGGTGGGGATGTTGACTGGGATCCTTGATTAGAATGCTTGCAAGTTAATGTAATTTCATTGCTTAAGTCTCAACTTGTTATATTGTAGCTCTGCCATTTGTCTATCTCAAACTTAGTTGGCTTCTCTGGGTATTTTCCTTTTGTTTAGTATTGTGCTGTGACATACTGACTTGTCTTCCTTGGTTGTTTTTTCAGGATCCAGTAAACTTCTATTCCAAGAGAATAGTATTGTTTAGGACATGGAGCAAGTGTGCCTTTTCTCTGAATGCTTTGGGTATCGAGCTTTTTCATTTCAGGAAGTTCTTGATTGGCGGTTCCTCATCCGTAGAGATTTCCTTCTTATTTCCTTTGTCAATTGCACATAGTGAACAGCTCCTCTTGACTGTTCAGTATAGGAGGCAATTTGCAATTTCCATATAAGCTAGTGTTTTGGATGTTTAATGCAATTCCTCTAGTAAGCAGCACACCTTATGATGTCAGTTGTGGCTGTACTGGTAACTACCTGGTGCAAGTTTATTTTTTCTAGCACATTGCCGATACGACACCCATTCAAGACCCTTTGGAAACCATCCTCTGAGGTATTGCTGTGGGTTGAATGTTACTTTGTTATAGTCCTCATAATTTCTAATAGCCTTACATCATTTTTGCTGTCTCTGTCCATTACAGGGCTAGATCAGCAGATGCATGTATACATAGTTGGAGTTAATTAGCTTTTTGTACACTTGCTTCGGGTTTGGTAGTTTCTAGAGACCTCGTCTCACAATTCAGTTGACTGAAGACTTGGTATGAGACTAAAGTGTATTGGAGGCAAGGAGCTAATGTGTTGTTGAGAAAGAAATTTCAATCATCTCTTGAGCATATGATCGACCTGTTGAATTTAGCTGTTTGAGTCTCAGTTAGCTCTGAAGTGGTATCGAGATGCATTGCAGCACTTGTCTTTGCTTGGTTTCTCTCCCCTGTTACAGTTTTGGATCTCTTAATGCCTTATATCTTACAAATAAGGCTGTGAAGCCCATTGGTCCTATCATTGCTGGTTCTGCCCTCATCAGTTTTTCAGAAGGAAACTAAGGGAGATTTTGCTGAATCAGTCAGGCCACTAGTTCCTTTTAGTATTTTCTGTTCCAGTCATAGCTGCAAAAATGGAAAGGTGCTGTCTCGTTCCCCTTATTGTTATTGATTTCTTTTTTCTGTATGCTCGTCTAATTCGTCTTAATGGTGCAGGTACAAGCTAATTAGCGAAGTTGGTAATGGCACATTTGGAAATGTTTGGCGTGCACTTAATAAACAGACTGGTGAAGTGGTAGGTGTAGATGTGCAAGGATCAACAAAGAACCTACTGATGTTGCTGACTTTTGAAGTACTTTTAATTCTATTCATTTGTCTAACACAGGTTGCAATAAAAAAGATGAAGAAGAATTATTATTCATGGGAAGAATGCATAAACTTGAGAGAGGTCAAGGTTAGATGATTTCCTTCCTTTTGGCCATATTTGGTCTTTCCTCTGCTGAGGATTCGATAACCATAAATCTTTTTGCAGTCTTTGAGAAAAATGAACCATCCAAATATTGTGAAGCTCAAGGAAGTGGTTAGGGAGAATGACATTTTGTACTTTGTGTTTGAATACATGGTATGCGATGGTTTCCCTTTGTAATTTATATTTGTGGCCAGTCTGTTAATTGAGTATCTGATTCTGTATGAGTTTTTGTAGGAGTGCAATTTATATCAGCTTATGAAGGACAGAGCAAAGCTTTTCTCAGAATCCGAAATAAGAAATTGGTGCTTCCAAGTATTTCAGGGTCTTGCTTATATTCATCGACGAGGATATTTTCATCGTGACCTTAAGCCAGGTGTTTAACTTTCCCACTTTTTTGTCTGTAAATGCTCTGAATGATGGTGAAGAGTTTACTTAACTGAAACTATCTTAGTGAATAATGACATGAGCTGTACTCTCTCTTGTTTTCCTTTAAGTGTCCTTGATCATGAAGATCTTGTATATGTATGGTGATGCAATGACCCTGCTCCCTTCCTTTTTATTCCTCGTTTTATCTTTAGTGATGCATTCACCCTGTCTCTTGGAAAATTAAAAATACATATTGGTGTTTGTTATGAGATATTAGTATTAAGGCACGAAGGAAAACTGGAAGTGCTAATACAATATTTTTGCGATATATGTGCATGCAATCATGAAAATCTGCATAATATGTCTTTTTATGTTTATGGAGTTTATGACATCATAGTCCAATTGGACCAATTCCATTGTGATCTGACCCATTTTTACATATGATACTGATGGTTGTCTAGAGAACTTGTTGGTTTCGCAAGATATAATTAAAATTGCTGATTTTGGTCTTGCTCGGGAAATCAACTCTCAGCCTCCATTTACGGAATATGTATCAACACGGTGGTCAGTATGCCTGGTCTTCTGTACGTTCATTGGTCTAAAACGTTAGCTTTTTTCTTCTGATCTCTGTTATGTGGGACTGCAGGTATCGTGCTCCTGAAATTCTTCTCCAGTCACCAATCTATGGTCCTGCTGTCGGTAAGTATAACATATACAATATCTGTTTCAGCTATTTCTTTCTGGATGTGTATTGATTGTCTTTCAACGCTGCAGATATGTGGGCAATGGATGCTATAATGGCTGAGTTGTTTAGTCTTCGTCCTCTATTTCCGGGTTCAAGGTATGCATCTGTGGTTACAATATTGATTTCTCTGTGACTTGCATAAATATGTATATAGAAGAGGAGAGGAGGGATTGGTGGATTGGAGACTGTCATATGCAAATCATTACCTTTCTGTGACAGTCTGCTGTACGCTCTTGTCTTCTTTGGGTGCAGTGAAGCAGATGAGATATACAAAATATGCAGTGTTATAGGGACCCCAACCAAGAGGGAATGGGCTCAGGGACTTCAACTTGCTAGTGCTATCAACTACCAATTTCCACAGGTCCGCATTGCTCTCCCTTGCTATGAAGATATCTGCTGTTTCTGGATTCTTTTAATGAATTATTGGTTGATTCTTAGAGGATTTTCATATTAGCTTAGCTCCCCTCTCCCTCGCCCTTTTGCCTTTGAATTCCAGTGCTTATCTTTCAAATTATTGAAAAGAGGATCTTTTTAATCTTTTCCATTGAAAGAAACTATTCTTTTGGCTCAACATAAAAAATGCTGCTGTTAGATTAACTAACGAATCTGTCTCATTTGACATCTGATTTTGGGTTGACACCTGCTTCCTTGTTTTATCTGGCAGATTGCTGGTGTAGATCTTGCGTTGCTAATTCCATCTGCCCGTGAGGATGCTATTAGCCTTATCACGGTAAGAACTGGTTAAAAGCATTTATTTCACTATTCTGAATTGGTCGCGACATGGTCATATATGGACTAGAGCTCCTTTGTTTCTGAAGAAACAGAATGGTGTATCTGATAAATTGGCACTTTATCTTATTTTTATTCTGCTGCAGTCTCTTTGTTCATGGGATCCTTGTAAGAGGCCGAAAGCCGTTGATGCTCTTCAACATCCTTTCTTCCAGGTGCAAATTCCTTTCCTTTTTAAACCTTATGTACATAAGTTGGTGTTTTGTGTCTCTATTAAACTATATAATATCATTTATGATGCGACAGAGTTGTTTTTATGTACCTCCATCACTACGCACCAAGACTGCTGTTGCTAAGACTCCTCCTCCAGGTTTGTGCTGTCTTTAGTATTTACTTGAAAGAAACTTGGGTTTTATGCAACCTAATGGGACTTTTGGTTGCTGTAGCTGTCATGAGGGATGCATTGGAGCAAAATTACGACAAGTGGTCGTTGCCCGACCCCAAGCCCAGTAGCAACTTCTCCACCGTTAAGTCACAGGTGCCTGTTAACACAGGTAACATATAAGAATTTGAAGGATTTTACTGGGTTCCAACTAATCAGAGGGGCTAGTTCTTTGCACAAACCTTTTAATATTTTTCTTTCCTAAATTTAATTGTGAAAGAACCATCTTTCCTGCTGTACACAAATTTTTCTTCATTCTGATACTTGTACAATTGTAATTTCATACAGTGACTCATGTAACAGGCATACAAAGGAGGAGGTTGGATATGAATTATCAGGTATTTGTTGCCTTGTAAACAACCTTTAGTTACTGTTAGCAGCCCGCTGAATGCTGTGCATGGACATAAGTAATCTACTTGAATCTAATCTATGCAACGAATGTTCAGGAACCAATGAGGAACGATAAATCCCTGAAAGGCTCTGTTAATCAACAACCAAAATACCGACCTCCTGTAAGGAATGTCCCAAGTAAGTTGTATTCAACTTAATATTTTTTCACATGTTTCTTGGCTAGAACTCCCACCCTCTTCTAATTGTGGAACAAAATACTTTGGTTTTACTTGTACAATTGTGTCCCTCCCTAAAGCTTTTTATTTTTGTTTTTTTGGCTTGGCAGTGGTTGGTTCTGGAGTGACAACTCGTGCCATTTCGGATGCAGCTGAGAAGCTGGCGAATATGAGCATTGGCTCTGGTAGAGGGCCTACAAAGCAGCCAGTATTTAAGCCTATGAAGGCAGGAGGGTGGAATGGGCAGCACGACTTGTTCCATGGATGGTCTCCAGAGCTTCTTCCTGGAAGAAGCTATTCAAGGAAAGTTGCTGGATGAAGAATGTTATAAGCTTGAGTGTCGTGTTTTGTTCAAGTGTTATTTAGCAATAGTAGTCTTTATGCGCGTGGCTCAGTTTGATGTTACTTTTGTGAGCCAGCAGTCTTGTGCTTTGCAAATTTGTTTCATTTTGCTGATACTGTCACATCTACGTTCAAGATGTTGAATAAATGTGTTTGCTTGTTTTGGTGAATACTATCATTTCTACATTCAAGTATTGAATACATGTTTATACTAACTAATTGTATGCGATACCTGATAGTGTAGAAGATTTTTACTGTGGATGTACTTTATGCAACTTAAAATCTTTAGCTTTTGTGCATGATTTAAAGTTTGATCAAACAATATTACTAGTCACAAAATACGTGGTAATTTTAATTTGGTTTCCTCCACTTTTTCATTAATCCAAGCTAAATATCAAACCAGATGGCTAAAAATGTAAAGAAGCCAAAAGAATGAAAAAACAGACAATAAACGAAAACGTATCTAAGTAATAAAAAACGACACTATGATCATCATCATTCATTATCCACTTGTTGATCATGCCTAGTTCGAACGCGAAAGCAAAATCTTGAATTGTTTCGATCCCAACGAAGCGTAATGACATCATCTTCTTTTAAATTCCTTCTCTTGACAAAGTGGGGGGTCCAGTTTCTGATGAGTTGAAAGCTATCGGTTGCCCATTTCTTAAGCGTCAAAGAATACTCTGATTGTGTATCCAAATCCCAGACCTTAACATCAGTTCCACATAATTTTTGGCAATCTGTAGCTTTTTGTTCATCCAAGTAAGGTATAACGTAAGTCTTCACCTCTTGTCTCGGCAACAAAAGCCTTGAAGATCCATTCACATCACTCTTTGTCAACTTCTTAATTATCCAGTGTTCTTCCTCTACCGCCGCAGGGGCCACCGGCCGTAAAATTAAACGCCGTTTCTTGATAGGAACAAGTTTCTGATCTTCTCCTTTTCTTTTTAAAAGAGGACCGATATTAGGTTGATGGAACAACCTTTTGGGGGCACAAGAATCTTGACTAATGATATTCGGGGAATTAGAATTGGAGGGCAGCGTCAAGGTTTCGGGTAGAGAAAGACAGAGATCAGTAGAAGGCGGCGGTGACGACGGAGGAGGAGGAGGAGGATTATTTACAAAGTGTTTAGAAGCAGTAGCTAGGTTTTCTGAAAATTCTGGAAAGAGAGACAATGTTGTGGGTTTAGAAGCAGCCGGGTTTTGTGGAAAGAGAGACCAAGTAGGGAGTTTGGTGTCGTAGTGATTGTCGTCAAAGGTGGAGATGCATAAGAAATTACTAGCAGTAGTGGAATTTGTTGATGACGACTCATGAGGATAAGCATAATCAATTGGTTCTGCCTTTATGACAGTGTTATCTGAAAATTGTGGAAACAGAGACAACGTTTTAATATCGTCCTGAATGGTGTTCATGGTCATGCACAAGAAAGTAGAATTGTAGGGAATAACAGCTTTGTTTTCATGATCACCCTCTTCCATGGCGCCGTAATAATAGCTAGTAATATGCAAAGCAGAATAAATTAAAGAATGGAGGCTCTCTCATTACATTTTTATAGATTTCTAAACTTCTCCCATAGAAACTCAAATTGGGATTTAGGTTTTCCCTTGAGTTTTTTCCGTTTCATAGGCAATATCGGACTAACCCCTTTAATTTATTCCCAACCAGATTAGGAAATGGAAGGGACTCCCATTTACCTTTCTTGATAACCTCTATTTTTATTTTGTTATTATAATAATTTGAAATGCTGAGTGTTTAGAATATTGTGATCAAATTGTATAATAGGAATGTTTACCTTCAGTGAGAAATATGTAATTATACTGCTTGTATTATTGTGATATATATGAGAAAAATGAAACACATGAAATGCGTGTAGAACTGTCATTTGCAATAAGATTATATTATAATTAAGAAATAAAATTGTGATAATGTCGGATGTTTCTAAATGCAATTTGATTTATAATTTGGGTATGTCTAATTATGAAAGTTACTTGTGGATAAAAATTTTGATTTATAAAATCAGGAAAGTTTTAGACTACTAAAATTAGTGTTGTAAAACACAGATCGTAGAATTGAACTTCCAACATGATTTTAGTACTTTCCAATATGCTTAATTTTCAACCTGATTTTAGTATTGTTAACCGCATTCGCCGTCTCTTGGTTAGGAACTGGGTGGTCTCTATTTGATCATATCTATGGGAGGCTATTTCACTAGCAGATGGTTTAGCCAAGAGCCTCATTTGGAATGGCATGTACTTGTAGCTTCTCGTATTTCTTTGCGTGTTCGGGGAAATGTTGTTGGGGGTTTCATTCCCTCGCTTGATCTTTAGCTAGTTTTTGTTTGTTGCTTTGTTTCTCTTTCGATAGAAAATATGCTTGCGAAATAATTGAACTAATATGCCTTCTAAAGTAATTTGATAATTGAACTTTTAAAATAATAATTATATTAATCAAAATTAATTGAACTCCAAAAATTAAACTTATCATGAAATATTTACAGTTTTAAGTATTAAGTACACCAATTATAGTTATCCTCACTGTCACTAACAACTAACGTATTTGTAATGCTCAATTATTTTTCGCACTTAAACCATTTACCCATGTCACCTCGTGAGGGGGTGTTTAGTGCTGACCCTATAGTTTAACCAAAAATAAATTTCTTAGTCAAGTCAATACCAAGGAGAAATCAGATTACTGGTAATCAAGGTTTACTTCGCTTTTCCAATAATTTTGGAAGAACAGATCAAAGAATGACAATGACTGACAAAGAAAAATAAGAAATAATAATCGCTCCTCTAAATTAAGGCCTAAAGCTTAACAAAGCAAAGTATAACAATGTGGGTGTAAGTATTTAAATTTTGTTGGATTTAATTCCATAAAATAATTTGGACCATATTAAATTCAAGGCATTAGTCCAAACAAATATTGTTGCTAGTAAATTGAGTTAATTATACATGTGTTGGGCTAGTCCATTTAATCAGACTACAAATTAAATGATAAACCCACTTTATTAACCCAAGGTCCAAATGGCTATTAGCCCATCTTGTAGCCCAAGCTCATGCCACGTGTCAAGTGATGTGGCAATCCAAGTCAAAAGAACAAGCCAATAAAATCAAGACACATGCCAAGTGACGTGGCAATCCAAGACAAATAAATGAGCCAATGAGATCATGCCATGTGTCAAGTTATGTAGCAATCCAAGATAAATAAATGAGCCAATTAAATCATGTCAAGTGTCTGGATGTTATTAGTCAGTTCAAACGAACCAATCAAATCGCAGAGCCACACCACTCCTTACAACTATAAATAGATATCTTCATAAAGTTAGAAGACACTAGAAGTTATAACAAGAAGCAAGCAGAGAGCTCGTGGATCAAACACCGCAGATTTCTTTACAAGCTACAAGTTCAAGCATTCAAGCACTCAAGCTACAAGTTCAGGTCAAGATCAAGAACGAAGGCAAACCAAATACCAAGGCGTTCGAGATCAAGTTACTTGTTCGTGATCAAATCCAAATCCAAGTTCAAGAAGGAGATTCAAGACCAAGCTTTACAAGCCCTTGAATCAAAATCAAAATCAAGTTCATCAAGATAGTATATATTCTTGATGAATCAGAGGAATACCATAGAGATTGTGACACTTTCATTATTTATTGAAATCAAATACTACATTTGTTACACAATTTTCCGGTCTTGACTATTTATTTTTCTCGACTCGAAAATTTGTTGTTACAAATTTCTGGCATGCCTAGTGGGACAATCTCTACCTCTCATCTCTTCAAATTACCAAATTTCAAGAACACAAAAATGGCTCCTAAGAAGATCAACTTCAAGCTCGCTACTGCTAAGGCTACAGATTCCAAGTTTTCCTCTGATGTTGAAAACTTGCTGGATGCTACTATGGAAAGATAGGACCTATCACTAGGAACAAGGCAAACTTGCTGGAACAACAAGCAGTTCAAATTCCGTCTGTATAGTTCCTATCTTTGATTTTCGATCCTCAAAGGGAGCAAGATCATTTCCAACTGAATTGGAAGAAGGAGCGAACATTGCTGAGATCGTTGAGAAGACATTGGCTCTACTTAGCCCATCTAGATCTAAGAATCTCATCACACATGATGATGATGATGTCTCGATCACTGGATCTGCTCCAAGCACTCCTCGTGAGTTGTTCCACTCAGAGTATGCTATAAGAGAAAATCCATGCTTTGCTCCACCATCCACAACAGTCATCCAAGCAATGGTGACTAACACTTCAACTGTTGAAGAACAACTCGCAAATTTAACAAAGGCAATTGAAGGGTTGACAAAGCATATGCAAGATCAAGATAATCAAATTGTCAAGCTGACGGATAGAGTTGGAAGCATGATGGAGGGAGATCCAAGTCATGCACCTGGAAAGCTCCCTATGATGCAAGATAAATGAGATTTATCTGCAAGGCAGACAACGACTCCTAAAGAATTTCAGATTTCATCTGATAGGGTTATTCCTATTGACCAGTTGAAAGACTTCATTATGGGAACCATCAAAGATAAGTATGATGTTGCTTCCAAGTCTTCTCTTGCATATGCAAAACCATACACTGCGAGAATTGATAGTTTAAAGATGCCTGCAAGTTATCAACCCCCAAAATTTCAATAATTTGATGGAAAAGGAAATCCAAAGCAACACATTGCACACTTCATTGAAACTTGTAATAATGCTGGAACCTATGGAGATTATCTTGTCAAGCAGTTTGTCCGTTCCTTAAAAAGAAATGCTTTTGATTGGTACACTGATCTCGAGGTTGGTTTCATCGATAACTGGGAGCAACTTGAACATGAATTTCTCAACTACTTCTATAGCACAAGGCGAACCGTAAGCATGGTTGAACTCACAAACACACGTCAGTGAAAGGATGAACCAGTTGTTGATTTCATCAATAGATGGAGGAATGCAAGCCTCAATTGCAAAGACAGACTTAGTGAGGCCTTTGGAATAGAAATGTGTATTCAAGGAATGCATTGGGGACTTCGCTACATCCTACAGGGTATCAAGCTTAAGTCTTTTGACAAATTGGCTACACGCGCTCATGATACGGAGTTAAGCATGTCTTCTAGTGGAAATCAAGGGCCACCAGTTTATGAACCTCGCAAAGTGAAGGATAGACAAGAAACGAAGAAAGTAGGCAAGTTTTTGCCGAAGTTTGAGAGCAAGGAATCAATGAATGTCAATGCCTCACCATTGACGGTCACTACAAAAGTGAGTAAGAAGAAAAGTGTGAAGACAACGTCCTTACCAGATAAAGTTGTCCGAAAATTAACTCTGAAGGAAATGTAAGCGAAAGAATATCCATTCTTGGACTCTGATGTTCCAGCAATTTTTTAGGAACTCCTTGAATTGAAACTCATTGAGTTACCTGAAATGAAGTGGCCAGACGAAGCTGGAAGGACTAATGATCCGACGTATTGCAAGTACCATCGGTTGATTGGCCACCCTATTGAAAAGTGCTTTATCTTCAAGGAGAAAGTCATGGACTTGGCCGCTGAAGNGAGTTACCTGAAATGAAGCGGCCAGACGAAGCTAGAAGGACTAATGATCCGAATTATTGCAAGTACCATCGGTTGATTGGCCACCCTATTGAAAAGTGCTTTATCTTCAAGGAGAAAGTCATGGACTTGGCCGCTGAAGGAAAAATCTCGCTAGAGGATGAGAAGGAAAGTTCGAATCAAGTCTTTGTCATTTTTGGTTCACATGAGCCCGTTTTCCTTTGTAATTTTGTCGAAGTACAGGAATGTGATGGCGTCCAAATTTCATCATCACCAAATATGATTAAATTTGGTGACTTTGAACCTATCGATGTGAGCAAAACATTGCTTCTCCCTATAGTGAGTGAAGTAGTAGTGGAGAAAAAATGTCAAGAGGAAAGTGAATCATGTGATGGTCAAAATGATGATGAAGGTTGGACTCTTGTGACTCCACGTAGACGCTGCAAAACAAATTCACAAAGGGAATCCAATAAGCAATTGACTAGGGGGAAAATGGTGAAAAGACCCAAGAAGAACATGATAAATAAGAATTGGAAGAGAAAAAAAATGGAGGAGAATCACTATCAAAGGCTATGTCGTCCAGTGACATTGGATGAATTCCTACCAAGTTGGTTACACATGCAAGCTTCCTATGAAGATATCAAGGCCTCATGTTGTAAGATAGAGGAAGAAGAGACAAAGAAGGAAGATGCATCATCGTTTCCACCTCCCTTGTCTGAAAAACTCACTGAGAAGCTCTCTAAAGAAGTGGACACTTGTGATGCAAAGATCACATTTACTAATGATGATCTTTTGCTTGGTGAAACACCCCATAATCGTCCGCTATTTATGGTTGGATTTGTGCGTGAGCGGAGAATAAGTAGAATTTTAATTGATCATGGATCTTGCGTCAATATTCTCCCAATTCGTACTATCAAAGAACTTGGCATACCCATGGATGAACTACATGAAAGTCGTTTGATGATTCAAGGGTTCAATCAAGGGGGGCAAAGAGCTATATGGGATATCAAATTGGAAATAAATATGAGAGATTTGCATTCGAGTGCATGGATGCACGTGATCGATGCAAGGACCTCATATAATATCTTGTTAGGAAGGCCATGGATGCACGAGAACAAAGTGGTCTCGTCCACCTACCATCAATGCTTGAAGTACTGTGAAGATGGGGTCGAAAAGAAGATAGTCGCTGATGATAAGCCCTTTACCGAGGCTGAATCATACTTTGCCGATGCGAAATTCTACTTAAAGAATTACGTCTCAAAAGAGGTTAAGGTTGATGACGTGATGTTGAGAAAAAATGTTGAAAAGAAGGTTGATGTCACAACTAGCAAGGAAAAAATTACGGTTGAAAAAGGACAGGTGCTTTATGATAGGAGCAAGATGAATTAGGCATCTTCAAGTAAGAAGGGGAATCCTATTCTTAGCTATGTCCCAAAGGCAAGGAAGGTTGAAGATCCTTCTTCTGAACTACAAGGCAATGTGTTAGGAGACTTGACCCTTCTATCAAGCGAATCGATGCAATTAAGTCGTCTAAAAAGTTGCTTAAAGGGTTTGTCAAATCATCAAACCACAATTCGCTCCTAAATCTAGCACTCCCTGCAAAGCGCACAGATGAGGGTTTTGACCCAAACGCCTACAAGTTGTTAGCAAAAGCTGGATATGATCCCAATGAACCATCCAAGTTGGGAAAGCTCCCACCCGAAGCTTCAAATCCTACTCAAAGGGTGAGGATGGAGAAAGGGTACCCACTAAAGCAATCACGTGATAGATTGGGTTAAAAACAACCCTCGCCCATCCGTATCTCCATTAAAAGGGCAAGTTGTAACTACATTACTGCTAAAGAAGTGTCTGCGATGTTTAATAAGAAGCCTTTTGTGTTTGAGCGACTTACGAAACCAAGGACCTCAGTCTTTGATAGGTTGGGACCACTGAAGAAGGAAAACAAGCGTCATGGAAGTAATAGAAGGATTGGAGCACCTATCTCCCTTAAAAAGGAGATTTTGACCACAGACTACCCAAGTCTGATTCCTTCTAGAATGAGGCGAGAGACCAAACTTGTAGTTTCGTACGGAGAGGTCCTCAAAGTAAAGGCTAATACTATAGTCCACACTAAGGAACAAGAGGAAGATGAAGAAAGTGTGGGGTCATCATATCATATCACCATTCATGATGAACAAAATGCTTCACCTTTTACGGAAATCGAAGAAAAGTGCCTTTATGTTCATGTATGTCACCATATATCTTTCAATAATGGTGATCCTCAAGAGGATGAAGACGCTAAAGATGCACCACCGGAGCTTGAAGAAGAGGTGAAGACAACAGTTGATGTACTAAAAGAAGTCAATCTAGGAGTAGTTGAAGATCCAAAGCCCACATATGTAAGTAGCTCTCTAACTGGTGATGAAGAGAGCAAATATATTGAGCTACTTAAGGAGTTCAAAGATGTATTTGCTTGGAGCTACAAAGAAATGCCAGGTTTAGACCCCAAGGTGGATGTTCATCATCTTGCTGTCAAACGAGGTGCTCGTCCTGTAAAGCAAGCACAACGTCGCTTCAGATTTGAACTGGTTCCCTTGATTGAAACTGAAGTTAACAAGCTCATTGAGGCTTTTTTTGTTCGTGAAGTTAAATATCCTACATGGATTTCAAGCATCGTCCCCATAAGAAAGAATAATGGCCAAATCCGAGTTTGTGTCGACTTTAGGGACCTAAACAATGCTTGTCCTAAGGATGAATTTCCTTTTCCTATCCCTGAGCTCATGATTGATGGAACAACTGGATACGAGGCGATGTCTTTCATGGATGTTTCATCTGGATATAATCAAATTCGCATGGCACCGAAGGACGAAGAACTTACTGCCTTTCGCACCCCTAAAGGTATATACTGCTACAAGGTAATGCCTTTTGGTTTGAAGAATGCTGGTGCTACATATCAACGTGCCATGCAAAATATTTTTGATGACATGCTTCATAAAAATGTGGAGTTTTATGTTAATGACTTGGTGGTAAAGAGTAGGAAGAAGGATGATCACTTGCAATGTTTGAGGATGGTATTTGGACGGCTTCGGAGATACCAACTCAGAATAAATCCTTTGAAGTGCGCTTTTGGAGTTACTTCTGGGAAGTTCCTTGGTTTTATTGTTCTACATCGAGGTATCGAAATTGATCAAGCTAAGGTGGATGCTATCTTGAAAATGCCCGAGCCTAAAGATATTCATGAATTAAAAAGCTTGCAGGGTAAGTTGGCATATCTTAGAATATTTATTTCGAATCTGGCTGGAAGATGCCAACCATTTAGTCGCCTCATGGGGTTCCTTTTGAATGGGACCAAGCTTGCAGAAATGCTTTTGAAAGCATTAAGTCTTATATGATGAAACCTCCGGTACTGGCAGCCCCCATACCTGGAAATCCCCTAATATTATACGTTTCAGCAGGAAAGGTCAGTAGGAGCGCTTCTCGCTCAAGGAAACAATGAAGGCAAAGAAAATGCGCATTATTACTTGAGTAGGATGATGACGCCAAATGAGCTCAAGTATTCACCTATTGAGAAGTTATGTTTGGAACTCGTCTTCTCTATTCAGAAGCTGAAGCATTACTTCCAAGCTCATGTTGTGCGACTCGTCTCAAGAGCGAACCCTATAAAGTTTTTCATGTCTAAACCAATCCTAAGTGATCGATTAGCGAGGTGGTACCTCCAATTTCAACAATTTGAAATCGTGTATGTTCCTCAAAAGGAAATAAAGGGACAAGCATTAGCAGACTTCCTAGCTGGCCATCCGATTCCAGATGATTGGGAGTTGTCTGATGAATTGCCTGATGAAGATGCAGGTCATAGAAATTCAGTCTCCTTGGAAGATGTATTTTGATGGCGCTACGCATCGTGAAGGAGCTGGCGCTGGAATAGCGTTTATCACTTCTCAAGGAGAAGTTTTTCCCTATTCTTTCACTTTGACACAAAGGAGCTCCAATAATGTTGCTGAATATCAAGCGCTCATACTCGGGCTTGAAATGGATGTGGATATCAAACAATTGCAATTACAATTTTTTGGAGATTCCAAGTTAGTGATCAATCAGATTTTGGGTATCTATGAGGTCAAGAAGTCAGAGTTGGTGCCATATCACAAATACGCTCAAAGATTGGTAAGTTGGATGGGAGAGGTAACTATTCAACACGTGCCAAGAAAGGAAAACAAGAGAGCTGATGCAATAGCAGCCTTAGCTTCTACATTATCTTTGCCTTATCAGACACAAGTCGCTGTTTTCCAAAGATGGGTAGTCCCTCCACCAAATGACTGTGAGGAAGAAGAAAGTGAAGTTGAGCATATTGCTTCCGTTCTTGAGGTCGAAATTGAAGACTGGCGGCAACCATTAATCGATTATCTTTGTTATGGGATATTACCAGAAAATCCTCGAAGGAAGACAGAAATCCGAAGGAGAGCCCCTCGTTTTCTTTATTATAAGAATACACTCTATAGACGATCATTTGATGGAGTGCTCCTACATTGTTTGGGTACTAATGAATCCCTTCAAGCCTTGCAAGAAGCACACTCTGGAGTATGTGGTGCACATCAATCTGGGCCAAAACATCATTTCCACATAAAAAGAATGGGGTATTATTGGCCAACCATGGTGAAAGATTGTTTAGATTACGCTCGGAGGTGTAAAGATTGCCAATTCCATGCTAACTTTATACATCAACCACCTGAAGTATTACACCCAACTGTTTCCTCTTGGCTATTTGACGCTTGGGGTTTAGATGTTGTTGGTCCATGGCCGAAGTCTTCTGGTGGACATCTATATATATTGGCCGCAGCTGATTACTTTTCGAAGTGGGCGGAAGCTGTTTCTCTTTAGGAAGTAAAAAAGGAAAATGTAGCTAACTTCATCCAAGTCAATATTATCTATCGATTTGGCATTCCGCGATATATATGGACGGACAATGGTAAGCCATTTAATAACAAGTTAATGAATAAAATATGTGATCTTTTTGGCTTCAAGAAACGCAATTCCTCCATGTATTATGTTGTTGCCAATGGACTTGCTGAAGCATTTAACAAAACACTCTGCAACTTGTTAAAAAAGGTTGTTTCTAAGTCTAAGAGAGATTGGCATGAGAGAATGGAAGAAGCTCTTTGGGAATATAGGACAACATATCGCACACCAACGCAAGCGACTCCTTATTCACTTGTTTATGGAGTTGAAGCAGTCCTTCCACTTGAGCGTCAAATGCCATCATTGCGGCTTGCCATTCAAGAAGGACTCACTGATGAAGAAAATGCTCGGTTACGCCTTGAAGAATTGGAAGCTCTTGATGAAAAGAGGCTAGAAGCTCAACAAAGCCTCGAATGTTATTAAGCTCGTCTGTCTCCATCATTTAACAAAAGGGTATGCCTTAGATCTTTCCAAGTGGGTGACTGTGGTCAAAAGGCCTATTATTACCTCTCATTAATTTGGGGGAAAATTCTCTGCTAAATGGGATGGACCATATATCGTACAAGAGGTATCTCAAGTGGCGCTTACAAGATAGTTGACTCGGAAGGTTTGCGGATTGGCCCCATCAACGGGAAATTCATGAAGAGGTACTATCCTTGAAAAAAACGATTACGCTCCTTAACGCATGAGCATAAACTTCATGTTACTCCTGGCCCGCAAGAGTATAAATTGTGCACAGTCCACAAAAAAAGGCCCGCTAGGTTGAAAACCTCGAAAGAGGCAGCCTAGGCAAAAGTTAAGATATCCAAAAATAAAGTCCTCTAGGTTGAAAACCTCGAAAGAGGCGGCCTAGGCAAAAGTTAGGACAAAAAATAAAAATAAAAATAAAAAAAATCACCCATTTTGAACTACGGAATGACTTGATCCTCTTCACCGAGGTACGTAGGCAGCTTAGAGTTTCATTCTAAGTTCAGTCATATGAATTCAAAAAATACATATTACCCAAGTCATTTTCAAATGAGGCGTGATGGAATATAATTCACTTGGTCGACACTAGAAAATTAGGTGTACATGTATTCTTTTGTTGAACCATCTATCTTGTCTTGATGGCTCAATGAGGGTAAGTCCTCCATGTCAAATTGAGGTCTTTGATGGAATTATTGCAGTTTCTTTAATAAGAGGCTAAGTATTCAAGTTGAAGTCTCCAATTTTAAGTCATCATCAATTTGAAGTGTTCAAGCCAGCTAGTTCTTAAAGTTAAAGTCTGCATGCATGTCATAAAGCACTTGAACAAAATAAATCAAGAACAAAAGGGAACATTAATGAGAACGCGCAATATAAAGTGAAGCAAAAGAAGTTTTATTGCTGATGAGAACATCTACTAAACAGTCAAATGCATGAAGGAAAGAAAAATAAAATAAAATAGTGTTAATAGCCTAATCTAAGCACAACTTGTAGTTGGCCAAATCCTTGAGCATAGCTTCCAAGTACTTCTTCTTCTTCTTCTTCTCCAAATCGGCCAAGTCATCAGCAGTCAACAAGGTAGTGCATCATGCGTCATACTCCTTTCTAGTAGTTGAGGCTCCTAACTTGGCTTCTTCAACTTCTTTCTCAGCAACTTCTAAAAGGGCCTCTAAGTTCTTCTCTTTTTCACGGAGCTTCTATATCTTCTCTTTCACTGTAACTAGGGACTGGCGGATAGATGACACTTCTCTAAACTTCTCTTCTTCTTCAATCATGGCATTTGTAAGGTGTACCTCAATATCTGATATTGCAGTCTCTTCAATTTTCTCAGATAAAGCCGATCGTGTCTTGTTATATGAAGCAGCAAGCTCAAAAAGGGACTCTAATAGGCTTCTCAAAGGAGAAATATCCACATCATCCCCATCCATTGCCTCAAGGATCACTTTAGTATTTTTTTCAAGCTCAGAGACATTGTCTGCAGTGCTACCTTTCAGCTTACGCTGAATCAAAGTCCAAAGCTTCAAGATAAACTCCTTTCGAACATCCAAGACAACCTTCTGTCCATCAAAAACTGAAGCTGCAATTGTTGGTCGTTCACGCAAATCAGAACCCAACTTTGCCCCAATTTCATCATGAGAAATAGAAGTTGCCTCTTGATCTGCTTTAGTTGTGGAAGATGATTCATGTGGGTTCGGTCCTGCTACAGACTCACCACTATCTTGTGGCCTTACTCGTTGCAACGCTCCAACGTTATTAGCCTGAAAAATAAATAAAGGAATAAATAAATGTAAGAACACTTTAGCAAAGTCATTCGGCCAAGGATAACAGAAAGGAAAAGTTCATGTTTTCTTTTACCTTATCGTTCTGAGTTGTTAGTGTTCTTGAAGAGCTATCAACGCTTTGGACCTCTACAACCCCTTCTGGGTTTGGCCTTTTCCTTTTCCAATATTAATCTCCTTTGCTGCTATCACTCTCCTCTTGGGATAGGCGTTTTGTTAGAGGCATTAACAACTACATCAAATGGAATAAGACTTTTGTCAACTGGAGTATGGATCTCTTTTCTGTGAACTTCTTTGTGTAGCATGGGTCAGCTGCCTGCGTGCATCTCTTAGACTGTAAAGTAGGAAGTCTATCAATCACTAAGACATCCTCGACCCGATCTTGAATGGTATTTGTGATTNGCTGCCTGCGCGCATCTCAACTACCTTAGACTGTAAAGCAGGAAGCCTATCAATCACTAAGACATCCTCGACCCGATCTTGAATGGTATTTGTGATTGGCTCAACAGTATTCATAAAAAATTATAAGTGGTCTTCAAGAAGGCTTCCATGCACCCTCGCCCACCAAGATCTATAGTTAGACGATGTAAACTTCTTCATATTGGACCCAAAAGGAGGAAGTACCGCCCTCGACTTAGATCTAGTCAGCACACAAATCCGTGCAAGTCTTAACCCTTCTTCTAATGAAGCCTCACGAAAATCTTGCTTCAAGCGACCAGGGGTGTCTTGATAAAAACCAAATTGGCGGCTAAATCGATGAGGGATGTAAGGTTCAATAATAAAGTTGACTCCGTCCCTCAAAGGAAGATAATTCGAACGAATACTCATAAAGAAATTTAACCCGAACTCATCTGCCTTACCATCGTCATAGTAGTGGTACGGATCAGATCTGTGGGGCATTTTCGAAGTCCAAATGATATGTTCTCCATTATGAATACGCTTCCTTGCTTCCTCTTTCCCAAAATATCTAGCAGCACCTTCACCGGAACATGCGACCATGAGAGGAACAACTGGCACCTTTGCATACGGAGAATGAGTCTTAAAGTAATGGGCTAACCAACCATACACATAATGAGATGGAAAGCAAGTTTGAGCAGGATCAAGCAACGAGCACTTTGAAATCTCGTTCAAACCCTTATATATTCTGGCTAATACCGGGACTGCAAGGCTAACTCTTCGTTTCCAAGCAAGATGACACGCAATCTTAAAGGTCCCAGGACGAATGAAGTCACCGTCTTTTGAAGGGAGCACAAAAATACATAACCAACAAGATAGAAAAGCAGCCAAGTATGTCTCGTCTTTCTTGTCACCCATTACTCCTAGCTTATGGAACAAATCTTCTTCAGCAGTCGACCAATTAACTGCTTCCTCTAGGACCTCGGTAGGATTGTGTGTGGATTTCAAACGAGCATACTTCTTTTCTTTCCTTAAAGGAGGCTGAGTATACTTCATTGTCTTTCTGCACCAGAACTCTACCCATTTTTTCGCAGAAACCTTTGGATCGTCGCTACCTCCCTCTTGGAGCCGATGAAAGGCATCAAGCAAATGTTCACAAGTCTGGGGAAGAAACCTTCTCCCCTTGTCGTACATGCCTGTAAGCTCTTCTACATTTGGCACAACTTCCTCGTAAGGAGATCCTGTTATAGGCAAACCACCGATCTTATACAAATCCCAAAGTGATATGGATAGTTCTCCAGCATAGGTAAGCAATGTGTTAGTAACAGGGCACCATACCTCACAGAAAGCCTGCATAATGTTCGTATTATGGTCATATGTGACGAGTGAAGCATATACGACGTCATAAATTCTTGCACCCTCCAGTGTCAAGCGACACCTACTTAAGACATCGTCTGCCCATTCCCAATAGCAGGAACATAATGAAATTCACCGCCCAACGACAAATCATTTCCCCAATAAGTTTCCTTGTTAATAATTCGACGCCCTAGGCATGGTAAGGTACTCGCAAAATTCCAAGCATTATGAGTAGTGGTGCAAAGCATCCATGTCTTGGGAGGACGACTATTGTATTCAAGCGTCCAGTCTGCTAAATAAGGGGGCCCCTCAAAGATACCCATGAAGCTGCAGCGTATTGGCCAATTAGTGACCTATCAACTGGTAACCATGTCTCCACCTTGCTTTCCTTATGGTCCGAAATAATAAGGCATTGCGAATTAGAGGAAGAAATTCTTGAGTCTTTGAAGTAAATCATGTTTAGACTGCAAAAAGATAGAAAAGTGTTTATTAACACTTAACTTAGAAATGCGATATTCATGGCCTTAAATTCATAATATAACTTGTCATATCTCAAAACTAATCCTACGAAGCATGGAAAAGGCAAAGACTTTGGCTTGGACGGTGTAACGGTCTTTGTCATAGATAAAGAAAGTCAAGTTTTTAAATAAAGTGAAATCTCTGGCTTAGATAGTGTAATGGTCTATGCTTCAGATAAAATGAAGTTAAATCTTAAAACAAGATGAAGTCGTTAGCTTAGACGGTATAATGCTCTTCGCTTCAGACAAAGTAAATCTTTGGCCCATACGGTGTAATGGTCTATGCCTCAGATAAAATGAAGTTAAATCTTCGAACAAGATGAAGTCATTACCTTAGACGGTGTAATGGTCTTCGCTTAAGACAAAATGAATCTTTGGCCCAGACGGTGTAATGGTCTATGCCTCAGATAAAATTAAGTCTTCAAACAAGAAGTCATCAGCTTAGACCATGACCAGACGGTGTAATGGTCTATGCCTCAGATAAAATGAAGTTAACTCTTCAAACAAGATGAAGTCATTATCTTAGACGGTGTAATGATCTTCTCTTCAAATAAAATAAAGTCATTAGCTTAGACGGTGTAATGGTCTTCGCTTCAGACAAAAAAAAATCTTTGGCTCGGACGATGTAATGGTCTTCGCTTAAAAAAAACTTTTGGCTTAGACGGTGTAATGATCTTCGCCAGACAAAGTTAAAAGTACAAGTAAAATGACTGAAGTTAAACGAAAAAAATGTTTAATTTTGGATTTCTTTGAATAGCCAGGTGATATTAACTAAAGATGAAATCGTTGCAGAAGTAATTCAACTGAAGACAATCAAGTCAATTCCAATAAAGATCCCTAAAGCGATAAGTTGAGGAAGTCACTTGACTAGTCTTACAATATTGACTGAATTTGCAAGTGAAGACAAATTTCACTTTTGGGTTATAGAAAGCAACAAAAGGATGGGTGCATGAATTACCCAAGCAAGTAATTAACACATAGATTAAAAAAAACTGATGCAATAAATAAAGTCATGTGATGCAAAAATATGCACATGATACAAGGCCAAAAGAAAGTAAAGTCATACTTCACCCTATTTGAAAAGAGAAGAAGCTGAAAATAAAATTGGATGAAGTAACAACATCCAAGAACCTTTTCACACGTGGATGTTTCTTTCCAAAAAAAAAAGTACAAAAAGAAAAAAATTGTATCATATTTCTTTCTATTTAAAGGAAGAAGTAGACATAAATTACTTAAAGTACATACCATAACCAGAGAAAAGTACAAGATCTGGCATGGTACATTCTTGTTATATATGAATAAAACTTTTACATTCCTACAGAAGCAGGATAAAACTACTCACTTACAACTATTTGGCAGCAGCTAGGGGAGAACGACTTTTTTTTCCTTCTCTTCTCTTCTTGAATTCTCTTTGCTTTGGAATTTTGTGTGTACTTCAATCCAGTCTTATGGTGCGTCTATTTATAGATGTTTGGAGGAGTTCTCATAATCCAGTAAGATGCGTAGTGGCTATGGTCTTCTCAAAGAATAAGTTTTTATCTCCTAAAAAATAGAAGAATAGTAGTGTGAGGAATTATCAATACAAGATCAGATAAAGTTGAAGAGTCCTATAGAGATTGAGTCTAGCTGAATTCAAAGAGCAGAGAAAATTTTTAAAAAAAAAATCAGCAACGGAGTAGGAGAACAACACAAAAGTCCTTGCAAATTGAGAAGATAAGATCGCTGTTTAGCAACAAATGCCTTTTACCATTGAAGTGAGTAAAACTTGCTAATTAATGAACAATTCAACACTTTTAACATTATTATATTATTTTAATGTTAAGGTATGAATTAAAAGATGGACTTTGCAGCAATATTAGTAAGTTAACATATTTTCATTAGCTCAATGTACCCTTTATATTTAAGGATATTATTAGTACTTCAAGCCTAGTCTTTGAAGATTAATATTCGACAAGTCTTGAAGTAGGGGGAATTTGTAAGTATTTAAATTTTGTTGGATTTAAATCCATCAAATAATTTGCACCATATTAAATTCAAGACATTAGTCCAAATAAATATTGTGGCTAGTAAATTGGGTTAATTATACATGTGTTGGGCTAGTCCATTTAATCAGACTACAACTTAAATGATAAGCCCACTTTATTAACCCAAGGTCCAAATGACTATTAGCTCATCTTGTAGCCCAGGCTCATGCCACGTGTCAAGTGATGTGGCAATCCAAGTCAAAAGAACAAGCCAATAAAATCAAGACATATGCCAAGTGACGTGACAATCCAAGACAAATAAATGAGCCAATGAGATCATGCCATGTGTCTTGTGATGTGGCAATCCAAGATAAATAAATGAGCCAATTAAATCATGCCAAGTGTCTGGATGTTATTGGTCAGAACTATGCACGTAAGTTTTCTTCTCTTTTTTCGTTTTATATGTCTTGAATTTCTTCATGTAACCATATACCTATTTTTTCAGCATCTACGGAAGTCTTTGAAGAAATTCCAGACTTCCGTGCTTGGGTAAAAAAGATGTTGACTCTTGCTCCTATGGACAAAAGATCTTGAAAATTTCTTTCTCAAAAATTCAGTTGAAAAGTGAAAATGCACAGTACTTTTTACCTTCATAATTCTTCTCCTTCTTTTATTTGTTCCTATGAAAAATTTTCATCATCCCTTTTTTTAATAGGGTTTCCTATTCGTGTTTTTAGTCCCACGTCTGTTCCATCAACCAGGCTCTCTGTAAGTCTTGCTCAAGAACGGATTTTCAATGCTTCTTCCTCCAAGAGGAAAACTGGTGAAGCTCGAGGGTTTGATGATGAAGAGAAGGTAGAAGAAGGTTCTTTGAAGAGGAAACCACGTGTGAGGAGACGCGTGGTTTCTGATGATGAAACCCCTTGTCACGATCCAAACCGATGGGCCGCGATGCGCACCCGGTGCCCTTACTCGACCGAGTACTAATGTAACATATCTTTATCATTACATCAACATGTGTAAATGGGCCAGAAGGGACGTATGAGGTAACAAGAATAAAACATGAGAGAACATTCGACATAAAACGACCCAACCTAATATACCGACTTATACATATGACGTACGGGCCTATAAGGTCAAAATAATCACTCGTACAGTGAACATAGGCCGACAAGGTCATACAATCTTTCATATACATGACATATGTCTACAAGTCTCTAATAGTACATGACATACGTCATAAGGCTGGGACAGGGCCCCGACATACCAATCAGTACATGTCTAAATCATACTAACCAAATAAGCAACTCCGGAGCAAATAGAGCGCACCAACATCTTCCGCTAAGCTGATAGCCTACTCGGAGGACTCTCAACATGTCTATCGGACCTGCGGGCATGAAATGCAGCGTCCCCAGGCAAAAAAGACGTCAGTACAAATGATGTACCGAGTATGTAAGGAATGAAAATCTGTAAACAATATGAGAGAAATAAAGACTCAACATGTATATCGGAATAGCTATGTGAATCATTTAATATTATAATGTCATGCATATGCGTATAAATGTCATACCATGCATGAGTACATACGTTCATAACATCGTCAAGCCTCTGAGGGCATCCTATCATATCATCTCGGCCACTGTGGGAAAATCATCAACGTATACCAGCTGATCTGGTGGTGCTGCGTATATAGCGCCATAACCTTTTCTCATATCCCATATACATATATATATATATATATATATATATATATATACACACACACACGTATATAACACCGTCTGATCATAGGTCAGTGTACATGTATAAATGAATGTAATGCATGAGAAGTACGTCAATAAAATCTCTCAGAACGTTATAAGACCATTATACCTCTGATTAATATCATGAATTAAACTTTATCAACTTACGTATTTTATGAGACCCATGAACAGACGATAGAATAATAAGTCATATGGGAATTCAAGAACATAGGCACCTCTAATACTTCTATGAATAGAGTCATTTATGGAAATTGTGCATTTGCTCGTTTCGTTTGTGTCATATAGATCATGCCAAAAGGAAATAAGGGATAGCCTTAACATACCTGAACCAATTCTCTTGACAATCCTTTTAACACACTCCAATCTCGACGAAACACGTAACGGCGAGATCGAAATAGGGAACGACCAAATTCAATCACAACAATAGCACAAACCAGATGCCTACCAAGTGCTCCATCGTGTGTAATTTGGTATTGTAGTAGGAAGATGTTATATACTCTTTTAATATATTCTAATGTGTCTTTTTAATGAAAAGATCACTATATTTGGATCACTTAAAAATCTGAAAGACAAAATGAAGCAAAATGGTCACAATTTCTAAGTATCTTGCAACATGTAATGAAGAAATGTGTTTGAATAGGTGTGGGCCCTCTTCATGTGGTGTCTTAGCCACATAACATTAATTCTCAACTTGGAAATTTGAGTTAAGAGTCATTAGTTTGATGGATGGGCTTCCACGTTGGGGAATGTTAACCTTTCTCCAATAATTTAAGTAATATTCCATTACCCAATAATTAACCAATTACCTATATAATTAAGAATTATCTCAAATTACTTTTAACACACCTCATACACTTGACTATTCATGGTCATGTGGTACCTTGTATGACACCAGTCCATAAATACCGGATATTATAGCTCGGGCTGTATTTTACTTCAAAATGTCAAACTTCAATGAAAATTTAATTTATTCGATTTGCTTACTCTCTCACCTTCACGAATTTACTTATCACTTGTTTGAAATCGCATAATGCATAGAATCTCAAAATTATCTTATTCCCGAACTTACATCGATTAACTTACGACGAAACTTTAGCCTACAAAAATGCGGGATGTAACATTTCATTTCCGAGATTTCATCAATTTATTTATGGTGTACTTTCACGTATGAAAATGTCACGACCCGAATTTACCCTCCGAACGGTCTCGTGCCGGCACCTAGTCTCTACGACTAGGTAAGCCTAAATTATGCGTACAAATAAGACAACACAGAAATAAACAGTAAAGATGTAGCAATAACTATAAAACTTAAGCCTCTCGGCATTTACAGCTTTCACAGTCCCAAAACTCGGAATATCACCAAGTCACAAGCTTTCTAAAATTATAGCTCTATACAACGGAACAAGGAAATTGTGCATATGTCTATCTCCTATGCCTATAGTAGAGTAGATGGGGACACGTGAGATTCTGCGGATGCGGAAGAATTACCTCGCGGTCTCCTGAGCAAGTGTTGTAGTAATCCTAGCCAAAACGCTGTGTACCGGTACCTAGATCTGCACATGGGGAAACCATGCACAGGAAAGGGCGTGAGTAATCCACATTTGGGAACCGTAAGTGCCAAGCCAAACCCCAGTCAAGTAATGACGAGGTATACTGAGTTTGAAAATAAGATAATTATAACTCTGAACAATGACATATAAATATCTAAAATAAGCAGAGTTTAAAAGAAAACTGGAAGAAATAATAAAGAAAAGCCCTCGGCTCAGCACAACATATATCTCAACAGCAAAATATGCAATGCAGTACAGGGGGAAAGCTCCCGGATCTCAGTCCGTAGTCCCAATTTAAATATGCTATGCAGTACATGGGGAAAGCTCCCGGATCTCAGTCTATCCAATTTAAATATGCAGTTCAATACAGGGGGAAAGCTCCCAGATCTCGATCCGTAGTCCCAATTTAAATATGAGATGCAGAATGCTATCGGATACGATGTAATTAAACAATTCAAGATAACAATAGGCAAGAATAAGGTAAAACTACCTGAGCATGGAGCAAATAGTAGCAAATACGGGGAATTCAATGAAAACAGGCAGGCATGCTCATTCCTATGCTAACTAATCAGTTATAATATGAAGCAGTAATATAGGAATGAAATGAGTTATGACATGGGAGGAAAAATGGAAATTTAGCAACCATGACCCGTGTACGCACTCGTCACCTCACGTACACGGCGTCCACATAGTAAAATTAGTATAAAAATGCCTAAGGGAAATCCCCAACACAAAGTTAGGCAAGCCACTTACCTCGACTGCGCTAATACACGCTTTTGCCACGAGTATCCGACTCCGGGTGGACCAAATCTATTCAATTTGAGTGTATAATCACTTTAGGGGGAAAAAATAGCTAATTAATTCGAAGCTAATACGTGAAGTTAGGAAATTCGCCCAAAAAGTCCCCCGGGCCCACGTCTCAGAATCGGGTAAAAATTATATTTTCCGGACACTCGTTCACTCACGAGTCTAACCATATAAGAATCTATCAAATCAGAGGTCAAACACCCAATCAAAACTCAATAATTTGGTTTATGAAGTTCATCCCATTTTTTCCTCTTTCTACCCAAGATTTTCAAAATTAGAAGTGGAAATTAAGATTAGAATCATGGAAGTTGATCTATAATGGTTAGAGATTACTTACCCAAGTTACCCAGGTGCAAATGCCTCCAAACATCGCCTCTCCCGAGCTCTCAAGAATAAAAAATGTGAAAATAACATAAACCCTCGGAATTAGACTTTTAAAAGACTGCCCAGTCATTTCTACTATGCGATCGCGTATAACGAGTCGCGATCGCGGAGGGTAAACTTACACGCGCCAGTAATCCTTCATCGCGTTCACACCTACATGTCTGCGATCGCGGAGCCCTGCCCTCAAAGATATGCGATCGCGTATGGTGTTCTGCGATCGTGGAGAACAAACGTTGGCCCTTTCCTCATACCTAATATCTACTATGCGATCGCGCCTTATGCTATGCGATCGCGGAGACCAATATTCCCATGCACTGAGATCCTGGTTATCATTGTGCGATTGCGAAGAACAAATCACATGCCTCCCATATATACCTTATGCGATCGCGAAGTAATACCTGCGATTGCGGAGAACAAAACACTGCTGGTGAAAAACCAGCAAAACCAGCTAAGTCTATAAGGCCAAAATGCCCGTTTGAACACCTGAAACATATCTGAGGCCCTCGGGACCTCAACCAAAACCACCAATTGACCCTAATACCTCATTCAAACTTGGTCGAGCCTTAAAAACACGTCTCAAAACATCAAAATCATCAAATATGCATAGATTCAAGCCTAAGAACTTATGAAATTTCTAGAATTCACATCCGATGCCGAAACACGTCTAAACACATCCGAATGACCTCAAATTTTGCACACAGGTCATAAATGACATTACTGACCTGTTGTCTCTTTCGGAGTTCCATTCCGAGTCCGATATCAAAATCTCACCTATCGGCCAAAATCGCCAAAATTCCAACTGTAGCCAATTCAAGCCTAAATCTACAACCGACCTCGAAAACACATTTTGAACATGCTTCTAACCCTGAAATCACCCAACGGAGCTAACGGAGTCGACGCAATTCCATTCCAGATCCGTCTTCACACAGTTTTAGCTACAGCCTGATTTCAAAAGCAAAAATCCACATTTAAGGACTAAGTGTCCAAAATCACTCTGGATTTCACCACTCAACGCTCCGACAAGTTTCAATAACATAAATAGACATGGGAGAAGAAGTTATTAGGGGATCGAGGCGCTAACTCTCAAAAGGACCGACCGGGTCGTTACATTCTCCCCTCTTAAGAAAATCGTTCGTCCTCGAACGAGTATAGGAACATACCTGAAGCTGAGAAAAGGTGAGGGTACTGACTTCGCATATCCTGCTCGGTCTCCCAAGTTGCCTCCTCGACCGGATGACCCCTCCACTAAACCTTGACTGGGGCAATATTCTTCGATCTGAGCTTCCTGACCTTCCTATCTAATATAGCCACAAGCTCCTCAACATATGATAGATCCTTGTCCAACTGGACTGAGCTGAAATCCAAAACATGAGTCGGATCACCGTGATACTTTCGGAGTATGGAAACGTGGAACACCGGATGAACTCCTGCTAGGTTGGGAGGCAAGGCCAACTCATACGCAACCTTCCCAACCCGCTGCAACACCTCAAAAGGGACAATGAACCTCGGACTCAGCTTAACCTTCTTCCCGAATCTCATGACGCCCTTCATAGGCGATACCCCAAGCAAAACCTCGATCACTAGCCATAAATGCCAAGTCACGAACTCTACGGTCCGCATAACTCTTCTACCTGGACTGAGCTGTGCAAAGTCTCTCCTGGATCACCTTCACCTTGTTCAGGGCATCCTGAACCAAGTCTGTACCCAACAATCGGGCCTCGCCCGGCTCAAACCATCCTACTGGAGACCTACACCGCCTACCATACAAAGCCTCAAACGGCGCCATCTGAATGCTTGACTGGTAGATGTTGTTATAAGCAAACTCTGCAAGAGGCAAGTATCGATCCCATGACCCTCCAAAATCCATCACACAGGCATGGAGCATATCCTCATAAATCTGAATCGTGCGCTCGGACTGCCCGTCCGTCTGGGGGTGAAATGTTGTACTGAGATCAATCTGGGTACCCAACTCACTATGCAAGGCTCTCCAGAAGTGTGAGGTGAACTGAGGACCTCGATCTGATATAATGGACACCGGTACACCGTGCAACCAGACTAACTCCCGAATGTAGATCTGGGCCAATCTCTCAGAAGAATATCTAGTCAACACTGGAATGAAATGGACTGACTTGGTCAGCCGGTCCATAATCACCCAAATAACATCATGCTTCCCCAAGGTCCGAGGAAGTCCAACCATAAAATCCATGGTGATCCTCTCCCACTTCCACTCTGGAAGCCTAATCTGCTGAAGTAATCCTCCCGGTCTCTAATGCTCACATTTGACTTGCTGACAATTGAGACACTTGGCTACAAACTCCGCTATATCCTTCTTCATCCTCCGCCACCAATAGTGTTATATCAGATCTAGGTACATCTTCGCGGTACCCGGATGGATGGAATACCGCGAGCTATGGGCCTCCTCAAGAATCAACTCCCGAAGCCCATCTACGTTGGGCACACAAATACGGCCCTGCATCCTCATCACACCATCATCACCTATGGTCACATCCCTGGCATCACCCTGCCGGACTCTATCCTGAAGAGCCCGAAGGTTGGGACATCATACTAGCGCTCCTGAATGTGGTCATAAAGAGAAGATCTAGCAACAACACAAGCAAATACACGGCGAGGCTCAGAAAGATCCAGTCTCACGAACTGACTGGCTAAGGACTGAACATCCAAGGCTAAGGGCCTCTCAACTACACGAAGATATGCCAAACTACCCAGACTCTCCGCCCGGCGACTCAAGGCGTCGGCCACCACATTGGCCTTCCCCGGGTGGTATAATATAGTGATGTCATAATCCTTGAGTAGCTCCAACCACCTACGCTGGCGCAAATTAAGATCCTTCTGCCTGAATATGTGCTGCAAACTCCGGTGATCCGTGAATATCTCACAGGGAACACCATATAAATAATGACGCCATATCTTCAGGGCGTGAACAATCGCTGCCCACTCAAGATCATGAACAAGGTAGTTTTTCTCATGCACCTTCAACTTTCTGGACACGTAGGCAATCACCCTACTGTCCTGCATCATCACTGCTCCTAGGCTAATCCTCGAAGCATCACAATAGACTGTATAGGACCCTGAACCTGTGGGCAATACTAACATTGGTGATGTAGTCAGGGCTGTCTTGAGCTTCTGGAAGCTCTCCTCGCACTCCTCAGTCCATATAAAAGGTGCACCCTTCTGGGTTAATCTGGTCATGCACCTTACCATCTGGACGCGTAGGCAATCACCCTACCGTCCTGCATCATCACTGCTCCTAGGCCAATCCTCGAAGCATCACAATAGACTGTATAGGACCCTGAACCTGTGGGTAATACTAACACTGGAGCTGTAGTCAAGGCTGTCTTGAGCTTCTGGAAGCTCTCCTCACACTCCTCAGTCCATATAAAAGGTGCACCCTTCTGGGTTAATCTGGTCATGGGCGCTGAAATGGATGAAAATCCTTCCACAAAACGACGATATTACCCAGCCAAACCGAGGAAATTGCGGATCTCAGTAGTTGAAGACGGTCTAGGCCAACTTTGCACCGCCTCTACATTCTTCGGGTCTACCTTGATCCTATCCGAAGATACCACATGGCCTAAAAATGCCACAGAATCAAGCCAAAATTCACACATAGAAAATTTGGCATACAACTTCTTCTCTCTCAATGTCTGAAGCACGGTCCTCAAATGCTGCTCATGGTCCTCCTGGGACAGTGAATATACCAGAATGTCATCAATGAACACGATGACGAAGGTATCAAGATACGGCCGAAATACGTTGTGCATCAGGTGCATGAAGGTTGCTGGGGAATTGGTCAGCGCAAATGACATAACAAGGAACTCATAATGGCCATATCTGGTCCTAAAGGCAGTCTTCGGGATATTCGGCTCCCGAATCTTCAACTGATGATAACCCGAATGAAGATCAATCTTGGAGAACACCCTAGCACCTGTAACTGGTCAAATAAATCATCAATGCGGGGCAATGGGTACCTATTCTTCACTGTCACCTTATTCAGCTACCGGTAGTCAATGCACATACGCATCGAACCATCCTTTTTCTTCACAAATAACACCGGAGCACCCCAAGGTGATACAATGGGCCTGATGAAACCTTTGTCAAGTAACTCCTGCAACTGCTCCTTCAACTCCTTTAACTCAGGAGGAGCCATGCGATAGGGAGGAATGGAAATGGGATGAGTTCCCGGCAACAAGTCAATGCCAAAATCAATGTCTCTATCGGGCGGCATACCCGGAAGATCAGCTGGAAAAACATCAGGATAGTCCCTAACAACGGGGACTGACTCAACTGTAGGGGTCTCAACACTGACATCTCTCACATAAACCAAAAACGCATCACACCCATTTTCAACCATCCGCTGAGCCTTAAGAAAAGAAATGACTCAGCGGGGAGTGTACTCTAAGGAACCTCTCCACTCTAACCTCGGTAATCCTAGCATAGCCAGTGTCCCGGTCTTGGCGTGACAATCAAGAATAGCATGGTATGGAGACAACCAGTCCATACCCAATATAACGTCGAAATCTACCATACTGAGTAATAGTAAATCAGCCTTGGTCTCAAAACCACTGATAACTATCAAACACGACCGATATACGCGGTCCACAACAAGAGAATCTCCCACAGGAGTAGAAACATAAACGGGGGAACTCAAAGAATCCCGAGATATCCCCAGATGTGAAGCAAAATAAGAAGACACATACGAATATATAGAGTCTGGGTCAAATAGTACCGATGCGTCCATATGACAAACGGGAACAATACCTGTAACGACCGAATCTGAAGAAATGGCCTCTGAACGGGCTGGAAGAGCATAATATCTGGCCTGGCCTCCCCCTCTAGGGCGACCTCTACCTCCCCGACCTCCATCTCGAGCTGTCTAAGGTGGTGGGGTAGTAGTTGGGGCTGGAAGAATAGCTGGAGGACCAAGTGGAAGACGTGGAACCTGATACGTCTAAGGTGGTGCACCCCTCCTAGCTCTGGGGCAATCTCTGATAACATGATGAGGGTCACCACACCCAAAACAACCCCTCGGAGGACGTTGCGGCTAATGCTGACTCTGAACTGGCCTGTTGAACTGGCCGGTGATAGCACCTCGAGTAGGAGGCACCTGAGATACTGGTGGTGCATAATAAGGCTCCTGAGGTCTAGAAGGAGCTGGAATACCACTGGCTGCTGGAAGAGCTGAATGAACGGGGCGACTCACAAAACCCCTACCATAGCATGCTGTTGGTGCACGAGCTCCTAAAAAGTGACCTGTCTCTCGAGACCTCTTGGCCTCTCTCTACTCCCTGTCCCGGGCCAACATACTCTCAATCCTTCGGGAAATACTCACGGTCTGCTGGTAAGTGATGTCTGTCTCCAGCTCCCTGTCCATACTAGTCCGGATATTGTGGTGGAGCCCTTTAATAAAGCGTCGAACCCTCTCTCGGACAGTGGAAACAAAAGCTTGTTGCATGACGAGCCAAATCGCTGTAACGGACTGCATACTCCGACACAGTCATAGTACCCTGGCGTAGCTTCTCAAACTCTGCACGCCAGGCATCCCTGAGGCTCTGAGGGGCAAACTCAAGTAGGAACATCTCTGAGAATTGAGCCCAAGTAAGTGAAGCTGCCTCGTTCGGACAACTAAGCTCAAAAGCACGCCATCCCCTCAGCTGGAAAGCAGTGAAAGAAACCTCACTCGTCTCCACAATACCCATAGTGCGGAGAATGCGATGACACCCCTCAAGAAAACCCAAGGCGTCATCTAAAACTAGTCCGCTGAACTCAGGTGGGTGGTACTTCTTGTACCTCTCAAGTCGGAGCTGCTCTGCCTCAGGAACACCTATCCTAGTCTCATGCTGAACTGGAGCTGCTGGGGGCATAGAAATATACTCTAGAACCTGCCCAATATGAACCCTCTGCTCAGGAGTACGGGCTACGGGAGTCTGTGTCTCTCTCCCGGCCTGGGATGTAGTTGGGGATATTGAAAGTAATCCCGCCTGAGATAGAGTACCGAAGGCACTCAAAAAACTGAGCCAATGTCTCCTGGAGGGCTGGAGTAATAGTAGGGACCTCCTGTGCCCCTCCGATTGTGGCTGCTGGGGGATCCTATGCCTTTGCTCTCGCCGGTGCCCGGGTTGCACTGCGTGCTCGTCCTCTGCCCCGGCTCCTGCCTCTGACGGCTCTGGCTGGGGGCTCGGGTGCCTGGTCATCAGTACGTCCGGTACGAGTACGAACCATCTGTAAGCAAGAATAGAATAAAGTTTAAGAATTTGATGATAGTAACTAGCACGATAAGAAGTTCCAAAGAATATGATTGTTCTTAACAGTTACATAGTCTCTCGAAGATAGATACAGACGTCTCCGCACCGATCCACGAGACTCTAATAAACCGGCTTGTGACTCCTATGAACCTAGACGCTCTGAACCAACTTGTCACAACCCGAATTTACCCTCCGTACGGTCTCGTGACGGTACCTAGCCTCTACGACTAGGTAAGCCTAAATTATGCGGACAAATAAGACAACACAGAAATAAACAGTAAAGATGTAGCAATAACTATAAAACTTAAGCCGCTCGGCATTTACAGCTTTCACTATCCCAAAACCCGGAATATCACCAAGTCACAAGCTGTATACAACTGTAACTCTATACAACAGAACAAATAAATTATGTATATGTCTATCTCTTATGCCTATAGTAGAGTAGATGGGGACATGTGAGATTCTGCGGATGCGACAAAACTACCTCGCGGTCTCCTGAGCAAGTGCTGTAGTACTCCTAGCCAAAACGCTGCGTACTGATACCTGGATCTGCACATGAGGAAAACATGCGCTGGAAAGGGCGTGAGTATTCCACATTCGGTACTCCGTAAGTGCCAAGCCTAACCCTAGTCAAGTAGTAACGAGGTCAGGTTAAGGCTCTACTGAGTTTGAAAATAAGACAGTTATAAGTTTGAACAATAACATAAAAATAGCTAAAATAAGCAGAGTTTAAAGGAAAACTGGAAGAAATAATAAAGAAAAGCCCTCGGCTCAGCACAACATATATCTCAACAGCAAAATATGCAATGCAGTACAGGGGGAAAGCTCCCAGATCTCAGTCCGTAGTCCCAATTTAAATATGCTATGCAGTATAGGGGAAAAGCTCCCGGATCTCAGTCCATAGTCCCAATTTAAATATGTAGTGCAGTACAGAGGGAAATCTCTCGGATCTCAATCCGTAGTCCCAATTTAAATATGAGATGCAGAATGCTATTAGATATGGCATAATTAAACAATTCCAGATAACAATAGTCAAGAATAAGGTAAAACTACCTGAGCATGGAGCAAACAGTAGCAAATACGGGGAATTCAATGAAAACAGGTAGGCATGCTCATTCCTATGCTAACCAATCAGTTATAACATGAAGCTGTAATAGAGGAATGAAATGAGTTATGACATGGGAGGAAAAACGGAAATTTAGCAACCATGACCCGTGTACGCACTCGTCACCTCACGTACACGGCGTCCATATAGTAAAATCAGTATAAAAATACCTAAGGTAAATCCCCAACACAGAGTTAAGCAAGCCACTTACCTCGACTGCGCTAATCAACTCAATACCACACTCTTACCACGAGTATCCGACTCCGGGTGGCCCAAATCTATTCAATTCGATTCTATAATGTAAATATCACTTCAGGGGAACAAAATAGCTAACTAATTCGAAGCTAATACGCGAAGTTAGAAAATTCGCCCAAAAAGTCCCCCGGCCCATGTCTCGGAATCGAGTAAAAATTATATTTTTCGGACATTCGTTCGCTCACGAGTCTAACCATATAATAATCTCTCAAATCGGAGGTCAAACATCCAATCAAAACTCAATAATTTGGTCTATGAAGTTTATCCCATTTTCCCCTCTTTCTACCCAAGATTTTCGAAATTAGAGGTGGAAATTAAGATTAGAATCATGGAAATTGATCTATAATGGTTAGGGATTACTTACCCAAGTTACCCTGGTGCAAATGCCTCCAAATATCTCCTCTCCCGAGCTCTCAAAAATAAAAAATGTGAAAATAACACAAACCCTCAGAATTAGACTTTTAAAAGACTGCCAGTTCATTTCTACTATGCGATCGCGTATAACGAGTCGCGATCGCGGAGGGTAAACTTACACGCGCCAGAAATCCTTCATCGCGTTCGCACTTACAGGTCTGCGATCGTGGAGCCCCTGCCCTCAAAGCTATGCGATCGCGTATGGTGTTCTGCGATCGTGGAGAACAAACGTTGGCCCTTTCCTCAGACCTAATATCTACTATGCGATCGCGCCTTATGCTATGCGATCGCGGAGGCCAATATTCCCATGCACTGCGATCGCGGTTATCATTGTGCGATCGCAAAGAACAAATCACAGGCCTCCTATATATACCTTATGCGATCGTGGAGAACAAAACTCTGCTGGTGAAAAACCAGCAAAACCAGCTAAGTCTATAAGGCCAAAATGCCCGTTTGAACACCTGAAACACATCTGAGGCCCCTAGGACCTCAACCAAAACCACCAACTGACCCTAATACCTCATTCAAACTTGGTCGAGCCTTAAAAACATGTCTCAAAACATCAAAATCATCAAATATGCATAGATTCAAGCCTAAGAACTTATGAAATTTCTAGAATTCACATCCGATGCCGAAACACGTCTAAACTCATCTGAATGACCTCAAATTTTGCACACAGGTCATGAATGACATTACGGACATGCTGTCGCTTTCGGAGTTCCATTCCGAGTCCGATACCAAAATCTCACCTATCGACCGAAATCGCCAAAATTCCAATTTTAGCCAATTCAAGCCTAAATCTACAACCGACCTCGAAAACACATTCCGAACACGATCCTAACCCCAAATCACCCAACGGAGCTAATGGAGTCGACATAATTCCATTCCGGATTCGTCTTCACACAGTTCTAGCTACGGCCTGATTTCAAAAGTAAAAATCCACATTTAAGGACTAAGTGTCCAAAATCACTTCGGATTTCACCACTCAATGCTCCAACAAGTTTCAATAACATAAATAGACATTGGAGAAGCAGTTATTAGGGGATCAGAACTCTAACTCTCAAAACAATCGACCGGGTCATTACAAAAAATATGGGGTGTAACATCATTACCCCCTTTGGAACAATGGTCCTCGAATGTTGACTGATGCACTTATCATTCTTATAACCCATAGCTCTTGTGAATACTTTAGTATTTCTCTTTCCATCGAGGCAACTATTCTGTGACGAATCCCAAAAGCTAAGGCATTCCCCTCTTTAGGCCTCTTTCTTACACCACGACTCGTGGTCGGAATCCTTCCAATCTTGTAACTGTTGCTACCTTTTATCATGCAGCCTGTACGACTCTGACTTTGTAAGTGCGCCTATGCGACTCTTCTCTCCTTTTTCCTCTAGATTTTAGTCAATCCCTAGGCCTTACTTTGTAAACATACACAGAGCTTGGCAAGATACCCCTCTGGCATCTATAAGTATACTTTAGTTCTTTGCTTGGTACTTAGTTGAACTTACGAATATTGCTATCTTGTTTCATAGACCTAGTTATCTATCCGTATGATTTACTTTATCTTGATAGGTCATACTATACCATAACTCTTACTTTGATTTATCGTTGTTGAGGTCTGCTACCAAACTCCAGGTTACTCTTGTTGCCTATCCTATATGCTTCCTCATTAATGTTCATCCTAAGAATAGCATCCTTATCTCCTCTCATATGTTGGAACCTTATTTATCTATCGTTTATTTACCTTAATGTTGGTCCATATTTTACCACTGATAACTTGACCTTTTATGTAACACTGCCGCTAGGGCTCACGTCTCATCGGGGAACACCTGAAATGATTAGACTGATCCACTTGGGATGATACCGTGCTTCCATAACCGTATTTCATAGCATCCCAACGTGATTCATCCTATGGGGTTTATCTAATCCTGAGGACTCATCCGATTTTGTTACCTTCTTACTCGCCTTTTCTTATCCTTACTCATGTCTTCTTAAAACCTTGTCGCTCTACCATACTTTAGCTTATGACCTACACATATCCATTTATACTACTCGCAACCTTCCTTCAACTTGCTTGTACCATAGGTTTCCTTGTGTTATTCTAGAGCATCAAGCGAGACATCGCATCGTATTTAACTCTTCTTTACTTTCTTAACTAGTCCTCTTGATATCTAGAAACCATAGGCTGGATGATATGCCACTGACGACGTTGTTATCATTCCTGGATACTGAAACCCAGCGCTTCTATTCTTCCATCCGAAGTATGGACTATTCACAACCTTCTGCATTTGAATATCTCATACGTTGTTCACCTTTACCTTACTTGCCTTAAAATCTCGCATCACATATTTTATCTATTTCATAACCTCCCTTGCCCATAGGTATGATTCACATCCACAACTTGAAGCTCTATTATAATACTTGCACCTCTTGTGCATACACAATCTGGTGGTAGCTCCATGCTGAACTTTTTTTTGAGGCTGGTACTCTTCTAACTGGCTCTACGTAAGGCTGTTATGGAATATGGTGGTTTTGTTATACTATCTCTCTTGTGCCTATGATATTAAGGATGATCCTGCAATGTTCTCAATCGATTTCTATAATTGTCTAGGGCCAATAATCAGACTCTTGATTTACTTGGTTGATGTAACTCTTTAGTTTTCTCTTCCTTCTGATCAACCTTTATGTAGGCCGGCTTAAGCTATCTTCCAATCTGCGGCTCATGGCATTTAGTTATTACTTTAGACTTTCATGGACGTTATGGAAAACCACGATACAATCTTCTAATGGTTCAATCGTTTGTCTATGACCTGGACCCAATTCCTTCTTTTTATTTATAACGGAGTCCTCTACGTCTATCATTAATCGAATAATTCCTTTCGTTCCATCTCAGCTTTCTTCAAACGTAAGCAATTGCTTTTCCTGGTCTTTTTGCCTGCGTGCATACTTAGCTTATCTTAGTTCCCACGCATGCCGGAATTTTTGTGCAACTCATATGGTCTCGAATATTACTTTCAATTTTACTTCCCGTTCATTAGCCATGGAAGGTGCCACTTTCTCATGGAGTGCGTACAATGTTGTTGTGAGACTATTTTTACATGACCATTTCTCCTTCAAGTTACCTTGTTTAGGTTGAAGCCTTCTTCCTTATTTCTTCAGCTAGTCTTTCATTGTAGTACTTAGGGAGGACCTTCTGACTCTTGTAAAGCTGCGAGCTTATTATATCGTATCCGACGTAAATTTTGATGTCCTTCCTTGCCTATAATTATCCGTAGTTACCTACGCCCCTATGCTTGTAGGGTTGCTTCCGAACTAATATTTTGACTGTCTTCACAATGAGACTCTCTTTTATTTCCGTAATATTCATACGGTACCTTTGACTACCCCAACTCATATATGAAAATTTCTCGAGGGTCACGATTTCGTATCTGCGGGACTGAATTCCCGATTTTGGGTTTTACTATGTTTAACTTGCACGATCTGCTGATTCGTCTGTAATATCTTGTTTAGCCATAACTAGGCTCTTCCTAAATCAACTACCAATTACTCATTTGCCCATTCTCACATCAATGTTCCGCGTAATCATTCTTGTGTTATTTCCTTTGTCTTAACTTACATCTCGCACTGGCTCCTTACTTATCAATAACATTTCAGGCAGAAACCCTTATTTCCTCTCCTTGTCGTCGTGCTTGCATAATGTTCTTGAATCGTAGAATCTTTGTAGGATTTGAATAAGTGTAATCTCATCCCTTTATCATTTTTATCATATTCTTTCTTTACCATTCCATAGTTACTAGAACCACTTAATTCTGACTTAATGCCACATCACTCTGTATTCCCCCTTTAGGGGAGTACTAAGATTTAGTGCTATGACGATCTTCCTATAGATGTTTTACCTATTTATCCTTGGCGTCTTTTCACATCATCGCTGACCCTTACTCGCCTTGCGGTAATCCTTCAGTACCAAGGATGACAAAATTCCTTACTCACGAGGGTGACACCTAGTGTAACTGGCACACATAGTCCTTTAAGCTTAACTTTGCTCACATTGCTTGCTTTAGGGAAGCCTCCTCCTGAATGACCTTTAAGGGTTATTCTTGTGTCGTCTTTTTGATATATCGTTGTCATCCATGTATCACATCTTACTCATAATGCTTCATTACCTCTCTTCTTATTTTCCGCTAAAATTTCTGTCTATCACTTTATTATGAAACATTCTACATAAGGTTGCCTAACATCATTTCTGTAACGACCTGGCCGATCGTTTTGGAGAGTTAGCACCCCGATCCCCTGATAATTGTTCCTCCCTTGTCTTATTAGGTTAATGGAATGAGTCGGAGCGTTGAGTGATGAAAATTGGAGTGTTTTTTGACATAGTCCTTTAAGGTGAGCTTTAACCTTAGAAATTGGGCTGGAGCGAGAGCTGTGTGAAGACAGATCCGGAATGGAAATCCGTCGACTCCGTTAGCTCCGTTGAGTGAGTTTGGGGTTGGCAGCGTGTTCGGAATGTGTTTTTGAGGCCATACGAAGATTTAGGCTTGAATTGGCGAAAGTTAGAATTTCGACGATTTCGGCCGATAGATGAGATTTTAATATCGGACTCGGAAGGGAATTTCAAAAGCGACAACAGGTCTGGAATGTCATTTATGACCTGTGTGCAAAATTTTGAGGTCATTCGGACGAGTTTAGACGTGGTTCGGCGTCGGAGGTGAATTCTTGAAAATTCCTAAGTTCATAGGCTTGAATCTATGCTTATTTGATGATTTTGATGTTATGGAGCATGTTTTTAAGGCTCGACCTAGTTCGAATAAGGTATTTGGACTAGTTGGTGGTTTTGGTTGAGGTCCCGGGGGCCTCGGGTGTGTTTCAGGTGTTCAAACGGACACTTCAAGGCCAAAAGCCTTAGCTGTTATTGCTGGTTTTTCTACAGCAGTCAAGTATTCACTACGATCGCATAAATGGAGCTGCGATCACATAGTGTTAGATGAGAGGGTCAGGAGAATGCTCTACGCGATCGCATATTATGGACCGCGATCGCATAGTTCTGCTATGTTGGCTTCCGCGATTGCACATGAAGGGTCGCGATCGCATAGTGTTGCAGGGCTGGAGGAAAAATCTGGAGGTTAGTCTCCGTGATCGCATAATGCTAATGCCAGAAGGTCCGCGATCGCAAGCACATGTACGCGATCGCACTGAA
>ML271741.1:2116-29809 GCA_005239495.1 Nicotiana undulata | reverse complement strand
GTCGCATAACACCCCTTCAGTTGGGCAGTGATCTGCCCGTGTATGCGACCACTATGCGGTCTGAAATACATGTTATGCGATCGCATTATGCGTTGCATAACACCCCTTCATTTGGGCAGTGATCTGCCCGTGTATGCGACCAGTATGCGGTCCGCATACACGTTATGCGATCGCATAGTGCATCGCATAACTCCCAATTTCTGGAAAAATTAAGTTCTTTCAAATCCCGGGGTATTTTTACAAAAATCAAGGTCCATTTTAAGAATTTCCACAGAGATAACCACTCGGGGACTTATTCGTGCATTATTTTAAGCAAGAAATTTTACGGGTCTTTACAGTATCACAACGTTAAATGACAACAATACCAATCACACAAGTATACAAGTCATATCTATGCTATAAAAGGGAAAAACAATGAACATGTTGTGTCCTAACTACCCAGACGAAGCAGTAATAGCCACTACGTACGGACTCTCGTCACTCGGTGCATGCGTAGCCCCCAAACAAGATCACATAGCAAACAAGGTTACCTAGAGGGACAATTTCCCTCTTACGAGGTTAGAAAGGAGACTCACCTCGCTCCGAAGATTCATCACCAGCTTCCAAGCCTCTACGACGACCGAAAATGGATGCGCACGCTCCCAAACTATCAAAATAACGATAATTCAATGAAAATATACTCAATAGATCATAACAAATTCAAATTACAAAGTTCCTCAGCCCGGCTCAATGAAATGACCAAAATTCCCTCGGGACCACGTGCCCGGACCTCGAACTTTCTTGAAGAAAATCTCTACCCGAAGCTTTACTAATTCAATTACACATTTTACTCAATTATTCATGCTCAATTCGTGGCTAAAATCCAAATTTCCAAATTTCTAGGTTTCTTCCAAATTTTCCTCAAATTTTCCTCAAATTTTCCCTAATTTTCATGTTCTAATCCATGTAATAATCTTGTATCTAACTTGAAATGAGTAGGAGTAACTTACCTTAACATAGATGACGAAAAACCCCTCTTGAATCTCTCCAAAAATCGCCCATGGCTTTGAAAAATGAGAGAGAAATGCCAAAATCCCGTTTTTAATCAACACTGCCCAGGTATTTACTCAGTGCGATCACGGAAAATGCCTTGCGATCGCAGAGTACAATTTTCCAGCCCAAAATTTGCTCTTTGCGATCGCGAAAGAGCTTTGCGATCGCGGAGAACAAATACCCAGCCTGCCCGGACAGCCTCCAGTAGAATAGTCATAACGCCTTGCACAAAACTCCAAATGACAAATGGTTTAGTGTTATGAAAATTAGACTTCAATACCTATAACTTTCCTTTGTTGGTCATCTCCCAATTCCTTATATATTTCTAGATATAATCTGGCAAAGGCAGCCCATGCGCACACAACTTTCTTCTTCATCTTCCCGGACAGCCTGTAGTGTAACAGCCATATCTATTTCTACACAAATCCAAATCATGAATGGTTTAAATTTATAGAAACTAGACACAAAGGGCTACAACTTTCATTTCTATACCATCTCAAATGTCTTTATAGATTATGAGATATGAGCCTCCGAAGTCGAGTCAGTGCAGCAGAGCATTTCTTCTATGCGATCGCACAAGCTTGCCTGCGATCGCACAGGCCTTTTTCCAGCTCCCTCCAAATCCTTCTCCGCGATCGCTCCTTCCTCCTTGCGATCGCACAAGCCTGCTTGGCCCTTCTTCACGATCGCACCTCAACATCCGCAATCGCATAGGTCAAAACCTTGCCCCTAAGTTTCTTTTCCGCGATCGCATAGCTAAGGCTGCGATCGCACAACATTACCAAAAACACCAGCAAACAGCAACAACAATACCACCCGAAACCACCCCGAAACACACCCGAGGCCCTCGGGACCTCGTCCAAACACACGACTCTGTCCCATAACATCCCACGAACTTTCTCAAGGCTTCAAATCCCATCAAACAACGCCGAAATCACGAATCGCATTAAAATCCAACTAATATGAACTTTGAAAATTCCAACTTCCACATTTGATGCCGAAACTTATCAAACCACGTCCGATTGACCTCAAATTTTGCACGCAAGTCATATTCGACATTACGGACCTGCTCCAACTTCTGGAATCGCATTCCAACCCTGATATCAAAATTTCCATTTCCGGTTGAATTCTTCAAAAACCTTCAGATTTCTATCTTTAGCCAAATGACCTTAAATTGACTTCCGGATATCTGAATTCACTTCCGATCGCGCTCCCAACTCCAGAATCACCATACGGAGCTATTCCAAGACTCGGAATCCCAAACGGACATCAGTATCATTGAAATGTACTTCAAGTCAAACTTAGGAAATTTCCTTAAAATACTGACTTTCCACAATATACGATGAACTGCTCCCGGGTTATCCAAAACCCGTTCCGAACATACGCCCAAGTCCGAAATCATCATACAAACCTGCTGGAACCTTCGGATCCTGATTCCGAGGTCGTTTACTCAAAATCCCAGCCTTACTCGATTTCTTCAACTTAAGACTTCTGAAATGAGAATTTTCCTTTAAATTCAATTCCGATCTTCCTTAATTTCAATTCCGACCATATGCACAAGTCAATATACCTGAAATGAAGTTGTTCGTGACTCCCAACTGCTGAACGACACGCTGGACCTCAAAACGACCGGTCGAGTCGTTACATTCTCCTCAACTTAAACAGACGTTTGTCCTCGAACGTGCCAAGAACTGCCCCAGAATTATCTGAAATCACTATTTAACACCTCGCGCACCTGCCCGAGCTACCACAACCCAGTTGGTCACATTATCTTGATCAAATCTGAACATATCCTCCTTTATTCATACAATAAACTCTGAACTTAGTTCTAACATCTGAAATTCTTGGCCAGGCCTATTTCTAACATTTGAACACCGAATCAACTACCACACGAGGCACTAGAACACAACTGCAGGCCCTTGCTGAATCAGCACCATACACCGCGTGATCCATTATTTGACCAATATGACGCTCCCTGGATCTTAATAGCCAAAATCATGCGACTTTGATGCTCTCAAAGCACCTTATAAGTTACATTCATACATTTTGCTATAACGCTGACGATACCACCACAGCGGAGGAAATGTGTAGAAATTCCTAACCAACTGCAGAGTTAACTAAACATCGAAATCCTTTCTCCTGACTAAGATCATCATCTCATTGCAACCAATGATGGTGATTGCCCTGTAATATACTTGCATAGTCTTATCACACCGATCCCAAATTTATAAATTTCGTCTTACCCAGTATGAACTGCTAAGACAACCAATCACCCCAAACACGGCCATTAGCCTCACACGATGCCACAATGCGCCAATAGGCCACAATTCGAACACGACACGTAAAGAAATGACTCCGGAAGGGACTACTCAACTCACGCAACTAATATGAACTTTCCTTAGAAAATTATGAAGTAAAACACAAGAAAATAATTACAGGAGCCTTGCTCTGTATCACACTGTTCCGATCCAAATAACATACCCATGGCGGCGTGCCACCCGATCCCATCATAAGACTTACATAACGAAATATACACGGAGCTGAACTGCTCACTATTACAAATCACTGAATATCGGTCAGAAGCACGCTAAGTGCATAATACCATTCTGGGGAGACTGATAGAGCCATATGCTACAAAACACCAGCACGACTGAGGTGCGATATATAATCTAGATCTCAGGAGCCATCCTGCTCACATAACCTCATCACTACGCGGAACCTCAACACAAAAGAAATTATCAAGCCGTTTCACAATCCACACGGCACAATCACAATATCACATGAATTTGACGAAGACGGGACAACACCTGATATCCCAATACCCCTCTTTGAGGAGCGCCATACTGAAATAAACACATTTGACTCGCATGAAGCCCATAATTTGTTCAAAATCCATTCATTCACTTCAAGTCGATTCTGCTCGCACTGAACTAGGCGGATAGCCTTACCTGGGTCCATAATACCCCAGTTCCTCTCATAATACACAAGAATAACAATCATAGCCGGGACAAACACCCCACAATCCACCATTAACTGAACCAAACGCCTTCCAGGCATAAATTCTAAATTAAGCAATATTACACTCCTTTATACTTGGTCTAATTCTTCAACCAATTAGGTGACTACATGCCACACTTATGCAATCTACTCGCGGTCATGCTCTCGCGGCCTTCCACACAAGGCAACAAGTCTGCACATCCTTACTCCTGACCCAACAAATGCTGCAAGACAAATCAAGAACCCATAACCAGGATACAAAGCCTCTTTCCCCAAACACCAATCTCAGGAAACACAAAAGACAATACCAGCTTACTCTAAACATTCAAATACTTTTCCCTTGCTCCTCCGAGCTCATGACATCCTTGTTAAAGCCGCACACCAATCTCAATTCTTACTTCCAGTTACATACCGCTTTTTGCACATAACATGCCAATATGATATGGCGCAAAATTCCATCATAACCCCTGAACCATTATTAGGGTGAACACTTCATTACCTAGGAACCCTTTTTACTGACTTCAATTCATGAGAACCATAACAACTCACAAGTGAGCTCTCACAATCACAATACATGTAATTTCTAAAGCATTGGTCTGAACCATCATAACACCTCCGAGACCCACCTACACCTGACAGTCCATAGCACTTGAATGCTTCCAACTGAAGTCTATTACGACAGCCGACAAGCCCCGCACACATTTGCACAAACCATACACATACTCAATCACGCCGAAGAAACTGATCACTGTCGTACTTGTGCCATTTCAGCCATGGCTAACCAACCTATCTTCTTTTAATCATCTTTAATTGCCTCAAAGGTAACAGTAACTTCCTTCAACCTAGCATCTCAACCCTCACTCATCCCGAGTGACCTTGATTCACGAGACCATGCTGCCTAAATTCCGCAACCCGTCTCACAACCTCCTGAAAATCATTTTACAACCCGGAGTCTATTTCCCTCACTCCTCCAATACTATCCAGCGTGCTGAAATAACATATACCACTCCAACCATCATCCTTCCTCTTAGAGATTATACTGCAGAAGCTCGATTCTTAATTATACTGCTGCCAGAAACCCTTAAACACCGCATTCTCTAACTTTCGAATTCATTAGGACCACCACTGAGAGTCACCTACTCTGACTGGCCCCGATTACAATCAACTCCCAGGATCTCCTAGCACATGAACACCCTTTCAGCGAAGCACGTGACTGAGTCTCTACCCTCACAACTTGCCTATGCCTTAAGCACGAATTCTTAATTTTTTTCCCCAAAGCCTAGCCCTGGTCCAACAGGACAAACTTCGCACACATGTATCGAATGCCATGCTCAATTACCGCTTTACTCATTTCCCTTAGCTGTAACAACTTACCAATATGCCAACAATATGCAACTCCATGAGGACACAACCCCCCACAACCCAACTGCAGGTGGTGGGACTCCCCCACTTTGGTTAACCTTATTCCTTTAAGAACTACCCAACTTCCTTTCCTTACGCCTGGCCCTTTTGAAATGGAACCACCACCTATCACTTTTCACATATATTCCTTCATCGTGTGCTTCTGAATTGTGTCCTCAATTCAACGTCCTTCTCTGTAGCTCTTTGAGCCAGCAGATCACCACAACTTCGAACTCTCCGAAGATCATCTTTCTCGAGCTGCCTTCATTAGAGGTAACTGTTCAATTCCGAACCACTACACACCACGATCTCTGACAACCGCTTCATAGCACTCTAACCCCATGCAACTGAAGAGCTATAACACCGACGAATTTAACATATCATATTCGATCAAACAACGATACCACAACACAGGTGAATACTCCACCTTGCTCGATAGCACCAAGCTTACTACTTTATCAATCCGAACTAGACCGTTTATAGTCCAAGTGCCTTTCCTCCGCCGAAACTAAAATACTGGAATCTCGAAACCACGCCCTGAGAAGACCTCCCTTCAAGTCATTCATTACCCCTACATATGGGCAAGCATCCTACCATCCTATCAACACCACGCGATATCTAATCGTAAGCATCATAACAACCTTATCATAGCCTCAAAGTCCTCAGAAACACAATTACTGAGCTGAAACAACATATTATTCTCCTGCAGGTCAACAACAACAGCCCCAACCAACTGCGCATGGAAAACATCTCGCACCATATCCGTATCACCATTTCAATTCCTCAAATCCTCGAATCATAGTAAGAGCTTCGCGACGTATAAGATTGAGTAGGAAGAAACATAGGCATAAGCCTTAATGGAATCAAATCGCACGATGAGGAATCAAGAAGGGAAGTACTCCTACAGCCCTGTAGCCTCTCGAAGATAAGTACATACGTCTCCGTACCGATCCGCAAGACTCTACTATACCTGCTCATGACTCGTGAAACCTAAGGGAACCTAGTGCTCTAATACCACGTTGTCACGACCCAAATCATATGGGTTGTGATGGCGTCGGACACACTATCAGGCAAGCCAATCCCTTAATCAGTTGAAATACCTTCTTGTTTAACAATTTCGAAATCGTTGCCTTTATTGCATTTCATAATCAAATAATTAAACTTTTGTAAATTAAACACGATAAGAAATCTATTTAATTCAATAAAACAAGACTCACACATCCCCAGAACCCGGTGACACAAGTACATGAGCAATTTCTAAGGATTTATACAATTATACAACGCTAGTCCGAAAACAAATTTGGAAAAAAGCAATAAATATAAAATATAAGTACACAGAAAGGAGACTCTGGCAGCTGTGGAACGCTTCTGAATGAATGCAGCACGTATAAGTCTTCCAAGTCAATCACTGTACTATAAAGGTACTTGTGCAACAAAATGCACAGAAAGTGTAGTATGAGTACATATATGTACCCAGGGAGTATCCCGTCTAATCTCGAAGAAGTAGTGACGAGAGGTCGACTCGATACTCACTAAGGTCCAACAGTAATAAAGTAAGCAGGATGTAAGGAAAACTGTAGGCAAGTAAACAAATAATCAAGTACATCAATATCCGACATCAAATAACAAATCTCAAATCAAACAAGTTTGGTATCCGACGTGGCGTACGACCCGCTCCCATATGGTACTCAATCTCGCCGTGGCGTACGGCCTGATCCCACCCTGGTAGTCTCAATCTCGACATGGCGTACGGCCTGATCCCACCCTGGTAGTATCAATCTTACCGTGGCGTACGACCCGATCCCATAATATAATCAATCATCATTCTGCCGTGGCGTACGGCCCGATCCCATAATATAATCAATCATCATTCTGCCGTGGCGTACGACCCGATCCCATAATATAATCAATCATCATTCTTTCGTGGCGTATGGATCGATCCCATAATATAATCAATCATCATTCTGCCGTGGCATATGGCACGATCCCATAATATAATCAATCATCACTCTGTCGTGGCATAAGACCCGGTCCAATAATATAATCAATCATCACTCTGCCGTGGCGTACGGCCCGATCCCATCATGTGATTCTCCTATCACTCTTAAGTCAAGCCAAGTATAACAACGTTCAAAGACAACAATACCAATCACACAAGTATACAAGTCATATCTATGCTATAACAGGGAAAAACAATGAACATGATGTGTCCTAACTACCCGGACGAAGCAGTAATAGCCACTACGTACGGACTCTCGTCACTCGGTGCGTACGTAGCCCCTAAACAAGATCACATAGCAAACAAGGTTACCTAGAGGGAAAATTTCCCTCTTACGAGGTTAGAAAGGAGACTCACCTCGCTCCGAAGATTCATCAACGGCTTCCAAGCCTCTACGACGACTGCAAATGGATGCGCATGCTCCCAAACTATCCTAATAACGATAATTCAATGAAAATATACTCAATAGATCATAACCCATTCAAATTACAAAGTTCCTCAGCCCGGATCAATGAAATGACCAAAATGCCCTCGGGCCCACGTGCCCGACCTCGAAATTTCTTGAAGAAAATCTCTACCCGAAGCTTTAATAATTCAATTACACATTTTACTCAATTGTGNGTGCCCGGACCTCGAAATTTCTTGAAGAAAATCTCTACCCGAAGCTTTAATAATTCAATTACACATTTTACTCAATTGTTCATGCTCAATTCGTGGCTAAAATCCAAATTTCCAAATTTCTAGGTTTCTTCCAAATTTTCCTCAAATTTTCCCTAATTTTCATGTTCTAATCCATGTAATAATCTTGTATCTAACTTGAAATGAGTAGGAGTAACTTACCTTAACATAGATGACGAAAAACCCCTCTTGAAGCTCTCCAAAAATCGCCCATGGCTTTGAAAAATGAGAGAGAAATGCCAAAATCCGGTTTTTAATCAACACTGCCCAGGTATTTACTCAGTGCGATTGCAGAAAATGCCTTGCGATCGCGGAGTACAATTTTCCAGCCCAAAATTTGCTCTTTGCGATCGCGAAAGAGCTTCGCGATCGCGGAGAACAAATGCCCAGCCTGCCCGGACAGCCTCCAGTAGAATAGTCATAACATTTTGCACAAAACTCCAAATGATGAATGGTTTAATGTTCTGAAAACTAGACTTCAAGATATATGAATTTAGTTTGTTGGTAATCTCCCAATTACTTATATATTTTTAGATATAATCTGGAAAATTCAGCCCATGCGCAGCACAACTTTCTTCTTCATCTTCCCGGACAGCCTGTAGTGTAACAGCCATATCTCTTTGTAAACAAATCCAAATCATGAATGGTTTACATTTCTAGAAACTAGACACAAAGGGCTACAACTTTTATTTTTATACCATTGCAACATTCCTTATAGATTGTGAGATATGAGACTCGAAGTTGAGTCAGTGCAGCAGATCATTTCTTCTATGCGATCGCACAGGCCTTTTTCCAGCTCCCTCCAAATCCTTCTCCGCGATCGCACCTTCCTCCTTGCGATCGCACAAGCCTGCCTGGCCCTTCTCTGCGATCGCACCTCAACATCCGCGATCGCATAGGTCAAAACCTTGCCCCTCAGTTTCTTCTCCGCGATCGCATAGCTAAGGCTGCGATCGCACAGCATTACCAAAAACACCAGCAAACAGCAACAGCAATACCACCCGAAATGCCCCGAAACCACCCCAAAACACACTCGACGCCCTCGGGACCCTGTCCAAACACACGACTCAGTCCCATAACATCCCACGAACTTGCTCGAGGCTTCAAATCCCATCAAACAATGCCGAAATCACGAATCTCACTAAACTCAAACTCTATGAACTTTGAAAATTCCAACTTCCACATTTGATGCCGAAACTTATCAAACCATATACGATTGACCTCAAATTTTGCACACAAGTCATATTCTACATTACGGACTTGCTCCAACTTCCGGAATCGCATTCCGACCCCGATATCAAAATTTTCATTTCCGGTCGAATTCTTCAAAAACCTTCAGTTTTCTATCTTTAGCCAAATGACCTTAAATTGACTTCCGGATATCCGAATTCACTTCCGATCGCGCTCCCAAATCCAGAATCACCATATGAAGCTATTCCCAGACTAGAATCCCAAACGGACATCAATATCGTTGAAATGTACTTCAAGTCAAACTTAGGAAATTTCCTTAAAATACTGACTTTCCACAATATACGATGAACTGCTCCCGGGTTATCCAAAACCCATTCTGGACATACGCCCAAGTCCGAAATCATCATATGAATCTGCTGGAACCTTCGGATCCTGATTCCGAGGTCGTTTACTCAAAATCCTAGCCTTACTCGATTTCTTCAACTTAAGACTTCTGAAATGAGAATTTTCCTTTAAATTCAACTCCGATCTTCCTGAATTTCAATTCCGACCATATGCACAAGTCAATATACCCGAAATGAAGCTGTTCATGACTCCCAACTGTTGAACGACGCGCTGGACCTCAAAACGACCGGTCGGGTCGTTACAAAGGTGCGTTAGGGCAACTAGATCAAATAACTCTTATAACCAGTTTACATCATCGGAGATCAGGTAAGGGCTCAAAGTACCTTGAGGGGAAGGTGTTAGGCACCCCTCGAAGTCTATAACGGTGGGTCCCAGCCGAACATAAATTAAGAGAATAAGTCTAAAGGGGAGAAAATAATTTGGGAAAGTAAAATACTCAATTTATTTTTAAACAGGAATTGGGGGGGGGGTTCCTAAGTTTTTTAGCCTATAGGATCACGCCGTACAATACTTTGTAACTCCCTCAAGTCGGAGTGGTACTCATAGCATTAGTGCACGGACTATCATCTCTTTACTACCCGAGTACTATCTTTAAGTTGTTACTTAAGCATTCTAGTTGATTCTAGATCGTTCCCTATGCGTGCACTACCCGTCCCTTACCTCTGGACCTGGAGGTATTAGGACCTCTATTTGGGATAGTTCTAAACCAAACCTATGTGGCTAAAAAATGTAAAATCTAGGCGACAAGCAAAAGCAAATAGAACTTTCAGATAAGAAGCAAGTATGGGCTCATATTGACCTCCACACTTAAGACGGCAAATGCACACGATCAATTCAGCCAACTATATTAAACTTAAAGTCATATAGGCAGGATATCTATATGAGAAAACAGAGGCAATTTTATTAAGGAGAGTATTAAGACCTGTTGTTTGCCTACTGATATTATTCAGTATAACCCGGGCACTTCAGGCAGTAATACGTGACAATTATAAACCCAGAATTGAATCCTACAAGTATATTTCCTAAGTGATTGACAGTAGCGATTGAATTCAGAATCGATCAACAGAATCCTATAGGATTTACTTCTATGAGGTTGATAATTACAGACATATAGACATGATTTCTAAGTGTAGTACTGATTTTAACTTATGGAGATGGGTCTTATTCCATTTTTAATCCTATAGGCATGCTTTCTAATTGATGAATTGATTTAAATCCTATAGGCATGATTTCTAGGTTTGAAACTAATTTTTTATTCCTATAGGCATGGTATCTATCACTGGATTGATTTAAATCCTATAGGCATGCTTTCTAGGTGTGAAACTGGTTTTTCTTGTCCTATAAGCATGTTATCTACTAGCCATGTATGGGCAGAAATTATGCAGATTGCCAGAAAAATGATTAATTAAGACATCAAGGTCCTATAGGCATGATTACTAATGCACATTTGTTGGACATATTGATAGATCCTATGAGCATAATTTCTAATATGCATTTTAATGTCAACCCTATAGGCATGATTTCTAATATGCAATTGTAAAACACATAATTAAAACGAAAGTCCTATAGGAAGGAATTCTAAGCACAATATAGAACTTATAGAGTTTTTACCAAATGAATAGCATTGACTATATAACTAAATCCTATAGGCAGGATTTCTACCCAGTTTAACGAAAGNTTATACGAACATAATTGACAACATAATTAAATCCTATAGGCAGAATTTCTACCCAGCTTTAACAAAAGGTTATAAGAACCCCCCCCCCCCAAACTTTACTAAATATCCCCAAATCTGTTATTACATACCATAATAGAAAGGTATTACATAATAGTAACGAGATACTATAGGGAGCCTTCATTAGGCCCAAATGAACCTAGGAACCAGACCTTTCCACCATAACAACTTTGAGGCACAACATAGTTATTCATCCACAACACATTAGAACCAGGTTTCCAGTGTGTCAAAGTTCCAAGGGCCTCAGGGACCCAGGGCAATGCTCACACCAGAACCACACATTCAGAAGATAACTCATAAGAGATTGGAAAACTAATTCCCAGTGTGTCAAAGTTCACAAGAGTCTCATGTGGACCCTAAGTAGTGCTCACACTGGGGTGGTTGAGACCCTAAGGGACTAAATGTGGGAATATGAAAATCAGTACATAATAGGAAGTTGGGGAAGGTTTTAAAACAATTTGATTTCAGAATAAACAAAATTTAGAAGAAAAGCTTGCAGGAAGAACTGCACCAAGAAAACAAACATGGTTCATGCTCAAACACACAGTTCAAGTAAGTGGAAGTCTGGCTAAGCTAAACACTCATACTACTACTTAAGACAATTATTGCTTAATCACAGAAACAATTAGGCAAAACAATTGAGTTGGCCAGACACATGAATTAAGTCACAACACGAAAATATGCAGAGTTAGGACCAATTTCATGCTAATGGTATCATAGGGATACTATGTTCAGAACAGGTGTAAGATTAACAAGTAGTGCATGAAACAAATTTAGACATTAGGCTAACTTATGAGAGGATTCATATAATTCAAAATAACTTAATCCTAAGTTAACAGTGTCACTCATAGGACTAAATGAGATCATAGAATCATGTAAAAGGACATAATCATACTGGGAATTAAAATATGCTAGTCGAGCAAAGCATAGAGAATGAAATTTCAAAGGATTAGGAAATACCAGTAAAGTAAGAAAGAAAGTAAATATGATACAACAGTTAAGTTCCAGAATCACTTAGCCTTGGCTTTTAGCCGTCCAAAACCAGAGACAATTATCACAGAATAAGAATACGAGAGCTTAAGTTTCTTAGTGAGAGTATGAGAGTTCGAGTCTATCCCAAAGGGGAGAAGGAGAAAGAGTTTAAATAGTAATCAATTAGGAAGACAAATAAGGTAATAAATCAAACATACACACATAAGGAATGAAAATAATTCTAGAATCAATTGAAGTCAAGTTCAGTCTATTAGCAGGACATAACAACGTATAATCAGGCAAGTACTACTTAGACTAAGGTAAGTATTATTCAGAATCAATCAACAGTAAAATGCCGGATCAAATAAGGTAAGAAAATAATGAGAACAGGGTAAATCGAACAGAATAAGGAAAATATAAGTACCGCACAAGAAAGGAAATATTAAAATCTCAGTAAATGATTTCAAAACCCTAATTTTGAGGAACCATAAAATCAGCGGAGAAAATAAGGGTAAAAAGTCACATGTTTCGTGGAATGAACATAGACGGGAACATATTCACATAATCAAAAAGATCTGGCCCTAAATAAAAGGTTTGAAACCCTAATTTAAGGTAAGCCATAAAAATCGATAAGAACAAAAGTAAAGAATCAAATATTTTTAGTAAAAATGAACATAAACATGGATTATACGGGATACCATAAAAAAGAAGGTTTGAAATTTTTTTTGGCTCGAATAAGAAAACCATAGCCTTAGGGTTAAGTAAGAATCCCCAAGATATATGAAAATATTCGTACTCACAGAGATTATGATGAACACAACGGAAATAACCAACAAATAAGAGAATTTGAACCAGATTTGGTTCTAATCTCTCAAGATCTACTTGTCATTTTAGGCAAGCTATTATGTAACACCATAGAACAGGTAGCCGGTAAGGAGATAGGACCATATAAGGTAAGGAATCGCATGTCGATTCCGTTTTTGGGGTTAGAATCAGAAGAGGTTGGGGTGATGGCGCTAGGGTTTGAGAAGGGAAAGGGGGATGGAGATGAGAGGAGGAGTGTTTAGTAACGGAGTTTGGGTGGGAAATGAATTAGGGTTAGGGGTAGGTTAGTTTAAAGAGGTTGGGGTGTTGTGAGTCGTTGATCTCGAGAGATCAACAGTTGGAATTGGAACTTAGGTCGGGCGGGTTAATTTGGATGAGTACGGAATTGGGTTAGGACGGGTATGGGTATTGGGTTAGGTTATTGGGCTGGGGTAATGTAAATAATTGGGCTAGGTCCGAAAATTAATTAAGAAAAGGGGCTAGGTTTTAAATACCCAATTAAATCAGTAAAATAATTAATAAATAATAAAATTTCATTTGTGCATGAAAATGATTTAAACGATTACTTAACATTATAAAAATATAAAAAGTCATTTTTCTGTATAAATAATGTAATTATGCATATATGTGGCAATTATTGTAAAATATGCAATTTTAGCCTAAGGATGCAAATATAATTATAATAAATACATCAAGAAAAATGTTTTAAACTTAATTGATATAAATTATGAAAAATAAATAATTAATCCTCATAAAACTATTTGTGATGCAATTAATAATTATTTATATAATAAATGCAGGAATAAGTTAATTAAAACATTTGAAAAATATGGAAAAATATGGGAAAATACTTGATGATGCTCATGCACAATTTTGAAGGTATATATGCTTTTAAAAATATATATGTGGGAAGAATTGGGTATCAACAGTTTCCCTTATTTACCCTGGAAGGATGAAAGAGTTGTCGGGTAAAGACATGATGACCAATTTTGACCGAATATGGTGATTTGAAAGATATAGACTGCACTCTGGTTTCTGAGATGCCTAATTATCCCTGGTTTTATAAGAACCAGGCCATGTGTAGTTCTGGATCCAATGATAGAGTAAACCGATGAAGTTGTCGTAAGAACGAATAAAGGTTCTAAGTAAGATTACTTGGGGTTTGAAACGGTTATGGGTGAACGGTCATGTTTGAAATAGTTTGAAGGATATGAATAGAAACTGGAGCGGAATTTCTCCTGTTGGGATAACGGTTACTTACCGGGTCACCTGCAAATCTACAAAAAATATACTGCAAGCACATATGTATAGATTATTGCGTAAATTTAGACATGATGCAAATTCCTTTGGACGATGAAGACTGTCTTTGGACGGTGAGGATGACGTCCTTAGATCATGATGTCCCTGGCCATGAGTTGTGCAAGGGATTCGCAGGCCATGAAATGGTGTTCTCGGTCCATGAAGATGGTGCCTCCGAACCATGACGCCTTTGAATAATGATGTGCAAGTTCGAGATATCCTCAGGCCATGGAATGATGTCTTCCGGCTATGATGATGATGCCTTCAGACTATGACGCCTTTGGACAATTTGGATATACTTCATCCCACGACGTGTAGAGGCATGATGCTAGAGGCAACAAGACAAAGCTTAGTCTTGTGTTAAGTTGAGGGCAGAGCTTAGCCTGAGAGAAGAGAACAATGCGAGAGAGAGAGACAGTGCTTAGTCTCGTGCAAGATTCGGGACAGTGATTAGTCCCGTGCAAAGAGAAGGTAGTGTTTAGCATTATGCAGATAGGAGGCACGGCTTAGCCTCATGCAGGAATTGAGACAAGGATTAGTCTCAAGCAAAGAGAAGGCAGTGCTTAGACTTATGCAAATGGAGGCAGGGCTTAGCCTCTTGCAGAAATCGAGACAAGGCTTAGTATCATACAGAGAGAAGGTAGTGCTTAGCCTTATGAAAATGGATGCAGGGCATAGCCTCATGCAAATATTGAGACAAGTCTTCGTCTCATGCAGAGAGAAGGGAGTGCTTAGACTTATGCAAATGGGGAGGCAGGGCTTAGCCTCATGCAGGAATTGAGACAAGGCTTAGTCTCATGCATAGAGAAGGCAGTGCTTAGCCTTATGCAAATGGAGGCATGACTTAGCCTCATGCAGGAAATTAAGACAAGGCTTAGTCTCATGCAGAGAGAATGCAATGCTTAGCCTTATGCAAATGGGGAGGCAAGGCTTAGCCTCTTGCAGAAATTGAGACAAGTCTTAGTCTCATGCAGAGAGAAGGCAGTGCTTAGCCTTATGCAAATGGGGAGGCAGGGCTTAGCCTCATGCAAGGATTGAGATAGAGCTTAGTCTCATGCAGAGAGAAGGCAGTTCTTAGCCTTATGCAAATGGGGAGGCAGGGCTTAGCCTCATGCAAGGATTGAGACAGAGCTTAGTCTCATGCAAAGAGAAGAGTGAGAGTGAAATATACTTAGCTAACATTGTGTCTTGTGTATAGCAGTCGTGTTTTTGCGACGGTGCTTATGATCATGACATAGTCTTGCATCCAAAGAAACTTTTTGAGTTTTGCGAGGGGAGGTTGCTTCGTGTCTTTGATTGCTCGATCTGCTCCATTCTGCCCGAGGATCCTGTTCAAGTCACCATGGGTAGCACTCGGCTAAAAAGTAAAGTTTCTTTTCAAAAGCATGCGTGTATAGTTTTTAAAGACATAGTAATATGCAGTTTAGAAATTAGTTAGATGAACCAGTAATTGTGACATTATTATTGACATTGGGACTTCCTCTGCCGTAGAAATTTGAGGGTCCTCCTCAAAATTCTGCCTTAGTTAACTAGATGACCTTTCTAACCGTTCTGTATGCTGCAGTTGGCTCAACTTGCTTCGGAATGTTGAGGGGCCTCCTCAAAAATTCTGCCCCAGTTTCTGATTGTGGGTAAAATGGCAATTTTATTGAATTGTGACTGAACGCGCAGGTCTTCCTACGTATCCCCTCTTAAACAGGAATTAGGTCAAGCGTAGTTCAATTTACATCATATGAGGAAACATAAATAGTTTACGAATAGTATGTTTTTACTTCATCTGAATTGATAGGCTTCAGCAAAATTTCTCCATCCATCTCTGCGAGTATGAGCTCTCCTCATGTCAATACTATGTAAACCATGTAAGGACCTTTCCTGTTGGGAGAGAATTTCCTTTTGGCTTCATCTTGATGTGGAAAGATACATTTCAGAACCAGCTGCCTCAGCGTGAACAGTCTTGATTTGACCCTCTTGTTAAAAGCCATGGACATTCTATTATGATAAAGGTGATCGTGACATACTGCATTCATCCTCTTTCCGTCTATGAGGGCTAATTTCTCATAGCGGCTCCTTATCCATTATGCGTCACTGAGTTCAGATTCTTGTATGATTCTCAAAGAAGGAATTTCTACCTCGACGGGAATGACAACTTCGGTACCATAAACCAGCAGATTGGGGGTTGCCCTGGTTGATGTGCGGACTGTGGTATGGTATCCCAGTAAGGTGAATGGTAATTTATCGTGCCATTTCTTGTGATTCTCTACTAGTTTCCTTAGTGTCTTCTTGATGTTTTTATTAGCAGCCTCCACGGCTCCATTCATTTGAGGACTGTATGCTCTGGAATTCTTGTGCTTGATTTTGAAAGTTTCACACATTGCTTTCATCAGATCAATGTTGAGATTGGCAGCATTGTCGGTGAGGATGGACTCTGGAACCCCAAATCGACAAACAATCGGATCTCTGACGAAATCTGCAACGACTTTCTTGGTTACAACTTTGTAAGATGCAGCCTCAACCCATCTAGTAAAGTAGTCGATGGCCACCAAAATGAACTTGTGCCCATTTGAAGCAGTGTGTTCAATTAGACGGATGACATCCATTCCCCAGGCAACAAAAGGCCAAGGTGCGCTTGTTGCATTAAGCTCATTTGGCAGCACCCGTATCATGTCTGCATGTATTTGGCATTGGTGAGCGGTCTATTTCCATAGTCATCCAAAGGTATCCGGCCCTGAGTATCTTCTTGGCCAAGACAAAGTCGTTCATATGTGGGCGCAGGTTCTGGCATGTATCTCCTCGAGAAATTTGGAAGCTTCTTTGGCATCAACACACCTTAACAGTCCTAGATCGGGAGTTTTTCTGTACAGGGTTCCTCCACTTTGGAAGAAGTGATTGGACAACCTCCAACGTGTGTGTTTCTGAGTATGGTTTGCATGCTCCAGGTATTCTCCTTTTGCCAAGTACTCCTTGATGTCGTGGAACCAGGGATTTCTGTCCGTTTCTTCTTCAACATAAGCACAGTATGCCGGCTGATATAGATCCTCACCGGAATGGGATCAATGAAATTATTATCTGGATGTTGTATCATTGATGACAAGGTGGCCAATGCGTCTGCAAATCATTCTGAATTATGGGGACATGCCGGAATACCATATTCATGAAGCTTTTCTTCATCTCTTGTACATGATGTAGACACAGTAGTATCTTGGTATCCTTGGTAGCCCATTCTCCTTGTACCTGATTTACTAGCAGGTTTGAATCACTGATCACCAGCAGCTCCTGAATATTCATGTCTACAGCCATGTTGAGCCCTAATATGCAAGTTTCATATTCCGCTATGTTGTTGGTGCATGGGAATCTGAGTTTTGCAGACACCGGATACTGCTGACCGGTTTCTGATACCAAGACGACTCTGATGCCGACTCCTTTGAAATTCGCAGCCCCGTCGAAAAACATTCTCCAACTGTCGTAGGCTTCAAAAATGTCCTCTCCTACGAATGATACCTCCTCATAAGGAAAATACGTTTTTAGGGGTTCGTATTCTCCTCCTACAGGATTTTCAGCATTGACTGGTTTTTGAGTTACATAGATGATGTCGAACTCACTCAGCAAGATTGGCCACTTGAACAGCTTCCCAGTAGGCATGGGTTTCTGAAAGATGTACTTTAGGGGATCCATCCTTGATATGAGATATGTAGTATAGGCACAAAAGTAGTGCCTTAGTTTCTGAGCTATCTAGGTTAGAGCGCAGCAAGTGCATTCTAGCAAAGAGTATCGTGCTTTATATGGAGTGAACTTCTTACTTAAGTAATATATGGCCTTCTCCTTTCTTCCCGTCTCGTCATGCTATCCCAAAACACAGTCGAAAGCCCAATCAAACACTGCAGGGTAGAGTAGTAGTTGTCTACCAGGCTCTGGCGGGACTAAAACTGGCGGTTTGGAAAAATATTCCTTGATTTTGTCAAAAGCCTTTTGACAATCCTTGGTCTAACTGGTTGCGGCATCCTTCTTCAGCATTATGAAAATTGGTTCACATATTAATGTGGACTGTGCTATGAAATGACTGATGTAGTTGAGGCGTCCCAAGAAACTCATCACATCCTTCTTGTTCTTTGGTGGTGGTAATTCCTGGATGGCTTTAACCTTTGATGGGTGAAGCTCTATTCCTTGGAGAATGACGATGAATCCCAAAAATTTTCCGGCAGGAATCCCGAATGCACACTTTGCGGGATTTAGCTTTAGATTGTACTTTCAGAGCCGGTCAAGGAATTTCCTCAAATCTGCTATGTATTTTGTGGCCTTCTTGGATTTGATGATGACATCGTCAACATACACCTATATTTCTTTATGTATCATATCATGGAAGATGATTGTCATAGCCCTCATGTTAGTGGCCCCAACATTCTTTAGACTGAATGACGTCATTTTGTAACACTACACTCCCCATGGTGTAACTGTTTTCTCTGCGTCTTTCTCGTCCATCCAAATTTGATTATAACCCATGAAGCAATCTATAAAGGACTGGAGTTTATGCTTGGCGCAATTGTCGATCAGGATGTTTATATTTGGCAGCGGGAAATCATCCTTGAGACTTGCTCTGTTTAGATCCCGATAATAAACACTAACTCTGGCTTTCTCATCTTTCTTCGGAATCGATAAAACGTTGGCCAACCAGGTTGGGTACTCAACTACCCAGAGGAACTTGGCTTTGATTTGCTTGGTAACTTCATTCTTGATTTTCAGGCTCATGTCCGGCTTGAATTTCCTAGGTTTCTGCTTCACTGGAGGACACATTGGATTCGTGGGTAACTTGTGAGCTACTATGGATGGGCTCAACCCTGTCATATCGTCGTATGACCATGGAAAGATATCCTCATATTCTTTCAGGAAAACGAGTGTATTCTTCTTTCTCTGACGGTGACAGATGGATGCTTATGCGAGTTTCCTTGAGGGTTTTGGAATCTCCCAAGTTGACTATCCCGGTCTCGTCCAGGTTGGACTTGGGCTTGTTCTCAAATTTCTCCACTTCTCTGACGATTTCCTCAGGTATTACATCCTCTTCTTCTATTTCTTCCGAGTCACTGTCCTTTTGTTGCGTTGTCTCATTACATGTCACATTCATTGGTTCATCAATAAAATAAATAGAAATGTTGTAGGGAGAAAGATATGAAAGGAAATGGTAATAATAAAACATCAAGCCATTAAAATGTCAAACAAAGTGATTTCAATAACTCAAATAATGTTATTCTTTTTTTCGAAACAAAACACTGAAAATATTATTTAAAACAAAATGCAAAAAGAGGAAATCATTTTCAAAAGTAAACAATGCTATTAGCCTTGCTACCCCGGAACTCGTCTGGTCCTTGATTGTGTAGCGGCCCAGTTCTTGAGAAATGCTCCCTTCTCCACTGTTTGGATAGTAAAGCCTTCTTCCTCCTCCTCCTCACTATCACACAGCAATCCATATCATCATCTTCCAAAAACCAATTCCTCAATGTAGCCAAAGCTTTTTTTTCTTCTTCTTCTGATCCCCGTATTAACGGCCTGATGGAAAGTCTGATTCAGGTGCGATACAGGTTGCTCAAGAGGGTAATAGGCCACACCATGGCGGCGACCAATCTTGATATTCTTGCCAGGTATATGGTTATCCAAGCCCAAAGGTTGTACCATGGCGTTTCAGTTGTATTGGCTTGGCGATACCTTGAAGATTTTTACCAAGCCCCTTACCAGGTTCATACCCTCTCCATACCAATATGCCTTCTATCTTTCTACTCCACCACTTATCCTTCTTGCTTGCGTTAACACGCTCGATGACATGGTAAGTTTCTCCCCCTAGATCCCTTCTATTTTCCACCACCGGAACAGTCTGACTGGTGTAAATGGGATTGCTTCCGTCTCCATGGATGATCACCTCTTGATGGTTCTATTCAAATTTCATAGCTTGGTACAAAGTAGATGCGATAGCTCCAGCGGCATGTATATCGGGCTTATTCGGGAAGGTCATGACCCTAAGAAGCCTGCACTCACACTCAATTCCATTGTGGTACAGGTACAGCGCCAGTCGAAGTTGAGGTAGCCGCATCAGCTCTGTTTGAAGTAGAAGTGACACCACCTGCAGCTACACCTACTCCATTTGAGGTAGAAGTAACCACACCTTTCACTGTGAAGGTGACATCCACACCACCCTTCAGTTCCAACGTTGTACCTTGGGATTATATTGTCGAAGATAGGAGAAAGGGGAAAGCAAATATGGAAGAGTTCGCCGCTGCACAAGGAATGACTAGAACAGGAAGAATCTACACACCTGAGCATTTGAGAGAGACAAGTAAGCAAGCTTCTAACAAACCCATCATTGAAACTGGTCCGGATGACCTTTGGAGGAAAGTACAAGCAAGGGAGTATTCTGTTGTTGATCATCTAAATAAGACCCCCGCCTAGATATCCATCTTGTCACTGTTGCAAAATGCTGAGGCACACAGGAATGCTCTAATGAAGGTACTGAACGAAGCATATGTGCCCAACAACATTACTAGCGGAGAAATGGCCAACATGGTGGGACAAGTGCTAGAAAGCCATAAGCTCACCTTCCATGAAGACGAGCTTCCACCTGAAGGATTGAGCCACAATAGGGCACTGCACATCACAGTGCAATGTGAAGATAAGTTCATCGCCAGAGTTCTGATAGATGGAGGGTCCAGCCTCAATATTTGTTCGCTGACAACTCTGAAGAGGTTGGGCAAGGGACTACATGAAATACGAGCAGGGTCTATGAATGTGAAGGCATTCGATGGGTCAAAAAGATCCATGATTGGAGAAACTAATCTATGCTTGCAGATAGGTCCTACCTGGTTCGATGTTGAATTTCATGTGCTAGACATATCCGCCTCTAACAATGTGGGTTACTAAGAACACTAAAATATTTCCATATTGCATTGTGTACATGAACTTATCAAGAGGTTTACAAATATAGAATTCAAACATGTTCCAAGGATTCTGAATGAATTTGCAGATGCATTAGTCACCTTGTCTTCCATGATACTTTGGATGCAAATAAACTGGGGCAGAATTTTGAGGAGGATCCACAAAGTTCCAAGTAAAGGAGGTTGCAATGTCTAAAAACGTATCACAGTCTCTGATTCGGATATTACTTGTTTTATGCATCATCACATATTTTGAACAAACTGCATTGTTATATAAACGGTTTATCCTATAGTAGCCAGATGTTAACTAGGGTGACTCGAACAAGGTGTCAAGACAGGAGCGAGGACAAAGCAAGGAATCGAGAGCACGCACCGACCTTTTCCCCACAACTTACTATTTTTCTATGGATGCAGGCACAATGGACATAACAAGAACGTCTGCAAATATATACATACAATAAGATCACTATCTTCACACTAAAAGAAGTCGCCAAGCACAAACGCATCAAGCTAAGGACCATTTTCCCTCTCACATTTAATAGTTGCTTTTCCTGCATAATGCTAAGCATTGTCTTTCCTTGCATGAGACTAAACACTTCTCCATTCCTTGCATGAGGCTAAGCATTGCCTCGATTATTGCATAAGGATAAGCATTGCCTTTCCTTACATGAGACTAAACAGTGTCTCCATTATTGCATGAGGCTAAGCATTGCCTTTACTTAAATGAGGCTAAGAAATGCCTCCACCATTGTATAAGGCCTAGCACTACCTTTCTTTGTATGAGACTAAGCATCGTCTCCATTCTGAGCATGAGGTGAAGTCTTTTCCCATCGCAAATGCGACATAATTATCGCAAGCGTAGCCTACCCTACCTAGGTACTACTTCGCGATTGCAATCCAAGCATCGCAAATGTGAAACCTGAGACCCCTTGCTAAGATTGCAATTTTGATGCTAGTGTTTGCAATTGTGACACCAGAGGCATTATCACACCAGCAACCTGCAATGGGGTCCAAACCTTTTCGAAACAAGTTTGAAACTCACCCGAGCCCTCGAGGCTCATAACCAAACATCCACATAAGTCTAAAAATATCGTATGAACTCGCCTGCACGATCAAAACTGAAAAATAACATCTAAAATTATGAATGTGACATCAAAACGCATGAATTTCAAAAGAAAACTCAAGAACCTCTAGAATTGCAACCAAGCGTCTGAATCCTATAAAATCAGCTCCAAATGACACATAATTTTGTAGACACGTCCAAATATCAAAACAGACCTATTCGAATTCCCAAAACCAAATTCAAAACCTGCTAGCCAAAAAATCATCCTATGGTCAAACTTGGGAAAACTTCTTAACCTCTAATTTCTAACTTCAGGAACACAAGTAAAATCAACCTAGGGGCCTCCGAATTCAATTCCAGGAATACTCCCAAGTTAAAAATCAGAATGTTAATCTATATTTTCCATTAAAACATCTAGGTCATTTTCATAAATGCCAAACTTTAGTCAACATTTTCAATTTAGGTACAAAACCAAGAACCAAAGGCTCCAAATAAATCCAAAACCTTTCCGGAACAAAATTAACCAACCCCGAAAGTCATAAAATCACAAATACACATGTGTGAAGCATCAAAAAGGGAAATGGGGCTCAAAAATACAAAACTATCGGTCGGGTCGTTACATTTCCCCCTCTTAAAATTAACATTTGTTCTCAAACGTGCATATAGACATAGTTGAAGTGACAAAAGGGTGAGGATAACGACTCCGCATGTTGTGATCGCTCTCATAATTTGCCTCCTCGACCGTATGACCTCCCTATTGAACCTTCACTGTAGCGATGTTCTTTGACCTCAACTTTCGGACCTGCCTGCCCAAGATGGCCACCGGCTCCTCAACATAAGTCAAATACTTGTCCAATTTGATCGAGCTGAATCTAATACATGTGATGGATCACCATAATAATTCTGGAGAAAAGAAACATGGAACACTAGGTGATTTATCGATAAGTTGGGTGGCAATGCAAATTTGTAGGCAACCTTACCAACTCTCTCAAAGATCTCAAAAGGACCAATCTACCTAGGGCTCAACTTGCCCTTCTCCTGTAACCTCATCACACCCTTCATAGGTGTAACCTGAAGCAAAACTATCTCTTCGACCATAAATGCTACATCACGAGCCTCATATCATCATAACTCTTCTATCTAGACTGTGATGTACGAAACTGATCCTAAATCAACTTAAATTTCTCCAAGGAATCTAACCAAATAAGTGTCCAAGAACCTAGTATCTACCAGATAAAACCAACCAATTGGAGAACGACATCGCCTACCATATAAGGCCGCAAAAGGAGCCATCTGAATACTCGATTGGTAGTTGTTGTTGTACGCAAACTCTTCAAGTTGTAGAAACTGATCCCATGAACCCCTGAAAACCATAACACAAGCAAATATCATATCCTCCAAGATTTGAATGGTGTGCTCAGACTTCCCATCCATCAGGGAATGAAATGTTGTACTTGTGAATACCCAATTTTTGCCCGCATGGAAATTACTCCTAAAAACAATCAAAAAATAACTTTTAATGAATTTTAGGAACTTCTTTTTATTTAGTTGCATTTCATGCATGTTTAATATTTTAAAATCATAGAAAAATCATAAAAATTGTCACATTTTTTCATTTCATGTAATCTTAGGTTTAATTCGCATTTTTTACCTTTTAATTGATACATTAATCTATAAAAGTCACAAAAAATATATATTAGCTTAATTAATTAGTTTATTTAATTAGTTAAAATGTTAATTAGATCGTTTTGATAAAAGAAATTTAATTAGTAGTAAGATGACTATTTTGGAAAGATAAAATTTGCCTTTGTTTCAAATTGGCCTAATTTCACGGCCCAAAATCCCAAGCCCAACCAAATTTCCCACATTACAACCCTAATCCCCTCCTCTATATAATAGAGTCCTAATCATATACAAAAGGAGGAAAATTGACCTTCCCCCTAGACCTAGGCATACAGATCGGACTCCCCACCCTAGGAGAGCGCCGTTTTTCCCTTATTCCTCACTCTCCATCGACACACATACAAAAAAAGAGATCGGGATCATCTGGAAGGAGGATCTCCTTTTCCCCTTATTTTAGTACCAAAAACACTATCTAAATTGGTCCAAAAAAAAACCACCCAAAGCTCCATGGAAACAGCCATGGGAACTAGCCCTTAAACCCCATTCAAAACACCTCAAAAGCCATCAAAAACTCCAAAAAATGCAGCAGTTATTTTAGCCCCAAAACCACTAGAAATCATCCATTTAAACCACCACAAACCATGTGAAAAGCGACGTAAAATAGCTTATAAACGCAGCTCCAAACAACTCCCTTTTCATGCATATAACAACAGTGTTGGGAGTTGAGTCGAAGTCGCCGAACACGATTCTGTTTGAGGTCCAAGTGAGGTTTTTCTGTTCGAGCGTCGGTCCCATTGCCGGTTTTCAATTTTGCTTCGAATAGCCTTTAGAATTTGTTGTGTAATTTAGCTTGAAGTTCTGACATTCATCTAATTTTCAGAGGAGTTTCGACTCAACATTGAGGTTCAATTCTTACTTTGTTCTTTGAATACTTATCGTGTGATTCTTGTGAATGTTGGATGAAAATGAATGCATACTGATTGTTTCTTTTGGCGTCGATTATTTCTCCGCAACTCGGTTCCTCTATTTAGTCCATTATTCTAACTTGTATACTTGTTATCAGTTAGTTGGCTTCACGAAAATGTGACGCAAATGCGTTCTAAGGGGATAATCTATCTAACTTGCGGGGGCTATATTTTATCATAGTAAGGTTTGGACTGATGTGATGACACAAGGGGTCATTTTATGAATTTAAACTCCGTTCTAGGCTTATTAGCCATAAAAGATTAATTTTAACTACCTCGATTTGTGTGCGCAGTCCGGGCGTGAAAACGGAAAGCTTTTATGTTAAAAATATAAGAAACAATAATTTTTAAATTACAAAATTTGGTTTTAGTTGACTTGAGTCAACATTTTGAGTAAACGGACTCAAATCTGTGTTCCGACGATCCCGGAAGGTCTGCAGTAAAATATGGGACCCGGGCGTATGCCCGAAAATAAATTCCGAGGTCCCAAGCCTTAGAAATCAATTTTTGAAAGAAATTATTTTGCTGAAATATTTATGAAATAATGAAAAGAATTAATGTTTGAAGTTATTGGTATCGGGCTCGTATTTTGGTTCCAGAGGCCGGTACAGATTTGTTATGATATTCAGGCCTTGCCTGTGAAATTTGGTGAAATACGGAGTTCGTTTGACGTGATTCGGCCATCCGGTTGAAAAGTTATGAACTATAAGTGTTCTTGAGGAAAATAATGAGTTTTGAGGTTTAATTCGTTGTTTTACATGTTATTTTCATGATTTGATCGAAGGAGCAAGTCCATATTATGCTTTTAGACTTGCGTGCATGTTTGATTTAGAGCCCCGAGGGCTCGGGTGAGTTTCAAATAGGTTTGGGTTGTGTTGCGCTCGTTCTTTCTTATGCTTCGACGTCGTTTCTTCAAGCATAAATGATATCATATTGAACAAATGAGCTTCGATTTATGTTTTGAATGAAGTATTAGATCTGTAACGTAATTACGGACCCGTAGCAAAAAGAATCATCGAATTTGGACATCGTATGAGGATTTTATGGCCATTTTACCAAGGTTGCCCAGATTTTTCTGGTTAATTACGAATTTGCCCCTGACGGCGTATTAAAAACCTGCACTATTTGCAAATCTTAAAACCTACATATCGCCTTCATTATAAGGTCAAATTGAGTGATTTAAAAGCCTAAATTCATTAGAAATTCACAAGGAATACATTGGACACAAGAAAATCGAGTTTAGGGATCGTTTGGCTCGAGAAACGAGACAGAATAGCTGGCAGAAAAATAAATACAAAACGGGTAGACTTCTTCTTCTTCAAATTTTCGAACCCCACAGCCCTAGGAACGAATTTCTTCACCAAATATCATCTCCAAGGCCTAGGTAATCAATTCTAAACTTTACTCCTTCAATTACCCATTGTTTTTCATCACTTTTAAATCAAAAACTAAGAATTTTCATGGTAAAATTGAGGGTTTGGGTAGAATTCGGGAATTTTATAAAAATCGAATCTTTACCTAAAATTGAGGTCGGATTTCGAAATTAAATATATATTTGGGTTCGTGGGTGGATGGGTAAACGTAATTTGTTCCGAACCCCGAGTTTAGACCAAGCGGGCTCGGGGTCGGGTTTTCACTTTTTTTAAGAAAACTTAGGAAAAAATATATTTTTCAATAAAGTTAGTTCCTTTAGAATTAGTTAATGATATTAAGTTAATTTTGATTAGATTCGAGCAATTTAGAGGTGAATTCAAAAGGAAAAACAATAATTGAGCTGTGAGTGGCCTGCGGAATTGAGGTAAGTGTTTGGCCTAACTTTAGCTTGAGGGAATAGGACTCCCCACTTGTTTGCTACGTGAATTACATGGGTGTGGTGTATAGGTGTGGTGACGAGTATCTATGCACCACCCAAATCATTTGTTAAACATGATCCCCTTTCCCGTTCCCACTTATTGATCATTGTTTGAACTGTTACATATTCATTATTGTTTCTATGACTATTTGGCCTTGTTGAATTGTTGTTAGTTATCGTTGTGACTATTTTGAAAGAGTATTGGTTGTTTGAGATGGTTCCCTTGTCATATAAACATGGTTGAGAGGTTTGGTATTGTCTTTATGAAATAAATATATATATATTTTGATATTCCTGTCGGTTTCATGGTTGAGAGGTTATTGATGAGGTTATAAGAAAAATTCAGTTTATTATTTATAATTGTTGAGGTTCGCGTGTTTATTGGGTTTCATTGAGTTATTTCCAATTGTTGTTGTGAGTGTGTTAAAGATGTTGGTTGTTCACTTGAGTTTATCATAGTATATAAAGACTGAGCTAGATTGACAGTGTTACGGTATTTACTTATATTATGGTTGATTTTATTGTGAAATGTTATCGGTTAAATCTTACGAGGTATATTATATTCTGTTTGAAATTGGAGAAATAATAGTATTGTGAAAGGCTTGGCCTGAATCATGAAAGTCGAAATAAATACATAAATATATATGACTGTGATAAGGGTGGACATGAGGAATAAATATATATGACTGTGATAAAGGTGGACAGGAGAAATAAATATATATGACTGTGATAAGGGTGGACA
>ML271740.1:9228-25733 GCA_005239495.1 Nicotiana undulata | reverse complement strand
GATGCCTGATGGGCAGAGTGATTGTGAGGATGCCTGATGGGCAATGGTTACGATAAATGATTTTGGCTCGAGGGGCAGTTTTATGAAGATTTTTACTGAGTTTTCGAACTATGATTTACTTTGTATTCACACTGGTTTTACTGAGATATACTGATATTGCACTTGTTTCGAAGGTTTTTCTGAAAACTGATTTCGAACTCATTATTTGATGAATGTCACGTGGTGACTTGGTGTTTTACTGGTTTGTGGAATTGTGTACATGTTCTGTGTGTTTATATTACTCAGACTGTGATTTATTTTCATTACTACTGAGTTGGCGTACTCATAAAGACTCCCTGTGCCTCTGTGCACAGATCCAGGTACTAGTTCGCAGCAGTAGCTGACGCAGTTGATAGCAGCATTTCACGGGATTTCGAGGTAGCTGTCCAGCGTCCACAGCTTCTCCATTTCCCTTCCTTATTTAGTCTTAGCATTTGATTCAGAGACATATATTATAGTTTTAGCAGAGTTAGTTTATTTATTCTTAGATGCTCATGACTATTGACTCCAGTTCTTGGGAGGTTGTTTAGGTTAATATGGGAACGCTAATACTTAATTATATTAATTATGATGTGGTTGCTTGCTTATTATTAAATTGTGAACTATTATAATTGAACAAAAGCGCAGTAAGGTGATGGTTGGCTAGCCTAGTTCCATGATAGGCGCCATAACGACCTATTAGGATTTGGGGTCGTGACATCGTATTGGGACATATTATATACCAAATTAAAGGTCTTGGAATTTATTTTTCAACTCTCTTAACCGTTCATTCATACGACCTCGGGATAAAAAGATATAAGCGTCGGAAGATGGACCAATCCTAGGGTGCCAAGCTAGCACCTCTTTGACTTTTCCAAACTTGAAATATATAAACATTAGGTCGGATTTCTCTTCATTATTCAGCATAAAATGACCATAGAACACCCATAAACATAACCTCAAGCTATCTTCTAGGGTTTCAAAAAACAATATCATCCCGAGCATGAAATCGAAAAGCAATAACATCAAAACGATCCCTACGACGTGCTATAGTCGGCCGGGTATGGCACCTATTGTGAAACCACTGATCAGTTGGGTTTACCGAGTCCTCTTTGAGGCCGGGTATGATATGATGATGATGATTCCCAAAGAGGCAAATGTTCTATGATGATGATGATGCCCACAAAGGCGGATGTTTTAAAATGATTATGTGCATATATGTATCATGCATTTCATGTTACTGTCTCTTAGAAGCACTCAGATGCTACAGGTTGTATCTCCTACATCTCTCTTTGCATGACTGTTCTTATTTATGCTTTCCTGCCTTACATACTCAGTACTTTATTCGTACTGACTTCCTTTTTATTTGTGTACGCTACATGTCGTGCTGCAGGTCCTGATAGACAGGTAGACGCAGCTCCCCCACCACAGTAGGCTTTCCTGTTCAGCGGTTATAGGCGAGATCCCTTCTCCGGACTTGCCGTGGTCTTGGTATGCATTTTTTTTATAGATGTTATGGGTATGTCGGGGCCCTGTTCCTTCTATGTTGCATTAATTATGCTTCTTTAGAGGCTCATAGAGAGGTGTCGACTCATGTATAGTTTGGTATGCCTTGTTGGCTAATTTTTGTTGTATAGTCTTTCATGGCAGCATTGTATCTCGTACCTTTTATGTAGTTTCTTAGAAATTTTGTCATCCCATGTGATGTATGTTCATGATCCATATCTACCATTTTATTGATCACGTTATCCCTTAAAGATAATAAAGAATATTAGATAAAATGTACGTTGGTGCTCGGCAAATATGGCCCGGGTGCTAGTCATGATCCTCTAGTTTGGGTCGTGACAAAACTTGGGATTGGAGCAGGTCTGTCCTAGGGGTTGTCTATGAGTCGTGTCTAGTTGTGTCTTATTTATAGGTGTGTTGTGCACCACACTTATAAGCAAGAGGCTACAGGGAATTTAGGACTGTTACTCTTTCTTCTTACTCTAGATCGTGTGGTAGAGCTCAATCGTAAGAACTCAATTTCCTCAATTCTATATTATTTATAATATGACTATGCGCACATCTTGAAAGATGGATGGTAAGAGATTGCAATGTGGCTGTGGAAGAGTTGAGTCAGAGGAACTCAATTTTGCATCATGCTTATGATGAGTAAATGTGAGGGCTTCAGCAGATCATGTGTGTACTAAGATGTGTTAGTTTCTTAATAAGGAGCTCTAAGGAAAGAATATCTATCTACCCATATGGTAAAAAAAAAAAAGAGAATCAGAAGGTAGATACGAGTTTTAGCAAGTAAAAGAAGCAAGATAAAGAAGGGTACGAGGTACCTAGTTAATAAAGATTATCAGTATTTATAATTCTGGCAGAGAAATATAAGCATTTTTAGTTACTTTCAACGGTAACAGAGATATCTACAATTGTCCATACCAATCTCAATTATGCCCTATGTGAGCTAACTGAAATAATTTAAGAGAATGATAGGTTATCAGGATCCAGCTGGGGTTAGAGTAACCGAAAATTGTGGATAGATTGTTATCATTATTTAACATTTTTCAAGGGTAGTGCAGTACATGGTAATAGTTCTCATTTGGAGATAGACATATGGTCACTCTAGAATAGAACAGTCAGATATGAATACTAGAATATTCAGAAATTTTAGAAGATAGGCACTAGGATCCTAGAAAGGATAAATATTTGCCTTAGTATGACTCCAACCACTAGTAAAAAAAAAAGAATGTTAAATGTCCCGAAGAGCCAGTGATATGAAGTAGGGGGAGCTAAATGTGAAAGAACATCATGTTGAACTCTTTATAATAGGGCGATAGACAGAGATGTTAGCATGAAAATAAGAAGAGAGTAAATGAAATATTATGAGTAAGAGGTGATAAATGAGTGATAGCGGTAAATCAAAATATGGTATAATGATAAAGTCTATAGTCAAGTAAAAAAAAGAGAGGAGACAGGCCTTGAGACAATACAAAAGTATAAGCCATAAAGCCATACCCTCATTTCGAGAAATGAGTTGGTGACTCACACGTGATTACCATAAGGAAAAGTTAGACCCCCCAAGTAATAGAAATAAGTATGGGATAGTAAACAAGAAAAAAAATCGAACATGAATTAGGGATCAAAGGAATTGGTAATAGTCGGCATCGTTTCAAAGATAGTGTTTCGACAATAATAGAATGAACAATAGAAGAATAACCTTTAAAGGTCATTCACGAAGACACTTTCCTAAAGCAAGAACTATGATAAGATTTAAGCTTATGTGACTAAATGTGCCAGTTACACCAGGTGTCACCCTTGTGCGTAAGAAATTCAATTATCCCTGGTGTAGAAGGGTTACCACAAAGCGAGTAATATGTGAAAAGAAATGCCAAAGAGGAAGAGGTAACTATCGAATGGTAAGGGAAGAATGCAGTAAAAAAAAGGTGAAAGGAATGAGATTGCATTTTTTCATATCCTACAGATACAATATGACTCCAGAACATTATGCAAGCATGACGTCGGGAAGAATCAATAAGGGTTTCACACTCGATGATATTGATAAATAAGTGTGAATGAACACTTGATACATAAGGATCCCATACAAGAGGTAAGTTAAGACAAAGGACATAACCCAAGAGGCGTTACATAAAATAAAGATATGAGATGGACCAATGGGTAGTCAATAGTTGATTCAGGAAGAGCCTAGTTATGGCTAGATAGGAGGATATAGGCAAATCAGTAGATCGTGCAAGATAAACGTAGTGAAACCCAACATAGGAAATTCTGTCTCTTAAATTCAAAATCGTAATCCTCGAGAAATATTCAGACAGGAGTTAGGGTAGTAGAAGGTATAATATAAGTGTTACAGAACCTGGAGTTGGGTGGCAAGTCTCCATAATAATAAACCGAAGTAGGAGTTATGGTATAGTATGACCTACCTAGTAGTGGTAAAGCCATAAGCATAGATAACTGAGGCTATGAAGCAAGATATAGCAATAGTCGTAAGTTCAACAAAATACCAAACAAAGAACTTTAGTACACCTATAGATGCCCAGAGGGACAGCTTGTCATAGTACAATATATGTTCACCAAGTGAATCCTAAAGATAGGTTAAAAGCTAACAAGAAATAAAAAAGGAGATAAGAGTCGCATTGGCGCACATTCAAGGTTAGAATTGTCTAGGCTGCATGAAAGAAGGTAGAAATAGTTACGACATTGAGAGGAGTTCGACCACAAGTCGTGGTGTGAGAAAGAGGCCTAAAGGGGGGGATGTTCTAGCCTTTGGATTTATTCACCGAACAACTCCCTAGATGTAAAATACAATATTAAATTATTCATAAGAGTTATTGCTTAAGATATGGAAAAGTGCATTAGTCAACATTTGAGGACGAATGTTCCAAAGGGGGGAATGATGTTACACCCCATGTTTTCGTACGTGAGAGTACATCGTAAGTCAATTGATGTAAGGTCATAAATAAGATTATATTTGATAGAATATAAAGTAAGTTAATCATGTTACATTGGAGGTTATAAATATATAAAATCATGAATAATGAGTGCCAAGAGGGTTGGAAAGCTTAGAAGCTAAACCAATTGAAGAAAATAAGTTTCGTCGAAAGTCGACGAGTTTGGAATGTTATAACACGTAATTTAGGTGAGACTATGGTTCATTACATGATAAGGAGGTTATGCTATGAGTTAATGTTGATCGTATGATAGTTGTGTTCTTCATTTTGAAGTCAAGCAAGTTGTGGAACAAAAGTCGGCAAAGGTCTTCACAAGTTACACTCATAATGTGCTGAAAATTAGGTCAAATGTAACTGAACTTTTCTCCCAATATAGTTGGAATTATTGGATGATATACCAACCAAATGTTAGATCTATGAGTCTTTTTTCAAATGAATTAAACCGTTCATGCATACGACGTAGGAGTAGAGAGATATTTGCAGTTTCGCAAGACTGCACAGACATCATAAGTGACAAGTAGGTGGATCACTAGAGCTTTTTGAGTAATACATTTCATGTGTTATATGAGGTCTTATTGGGACATATTATATTCAAATTGAAGGTCCTGGAATGTAGTTTTCAACTCTCTTAACCGTTCATTCATACGACATCGGGATAAAAAGATATAAGAAGTTGGACCAATCCTAGAGTGCCAAGCTAGCACCTCTTTGACTTTTCCAAACTTGATATATATAAACCTTAGGTCGGCTTTCTCTTCATTATTCAGAATAGAACGACCCGAGAACACCCATAAACATAACCTCAAGCTATCTTCTAGGGTTTCAAAGAAGAATATCATCCCGGACATGAAATCAAAAAGCAATAACATCAAAACGATCCCTACGACGTAAGTGTCATTATATCGCCTCTCTATTTTATTTGTAGGTAGAGTTTTAAAGTTACTTTATAGTTAAGAAACGTCTAATATCTGTATTTAAGTGCTTAAATATCAAGGAAGGTTGATAAATCTGTTTCTTAATAGTTAGAACTCACGTGACGGTGATCGGAAGCCGTGAGTTCGAGTTATTTTACTTGTAGCAGACTGTTTTGTATTGTTGTTGGGCTGCGTGTTTTACTACTATTTTGTGGAGTGTTGGAGGAGGAAGGGTGTGGAGAACACCATATAGATGTAGGGTTGTGAGCTGGTTGTTCGTTGTAAGATTCTCGGGTCGTTTGACACGACTACGGTGGTCATCTTATGTATGATGTGATTAGGTTGTGTGTGGACTATTTTGGGAGGCTCAATATGATTATTATTGATGTTGTTTGGGCTGTTTGGTGATTGTTNGCTTAAACGATAACGATAGTGTCGTTTCTCTTATTGTAGATTAAGGAGTTGTGACATTTGCGTAGCTTGAGGTTGGAGCAGTGTATACAAGGTATGCTAGGCTATACCTTTCATTCTTTTTCACGACTCCGATTGTACGTAATGCAATGAACGAGCTTCCAAAGATACTCTACTCTTAGAAGCTAGAAGTACTTACATTGTTTCCCTTCTTATGGAACAATTGATGTTGAGGTTGCTTCTCTTATTCTTATGTTATAAATGTTGTTGGTACTTCCTAATTTTTATAAGATTCTCGATGAAGAGTTATCTCTAATGATGTGTACTGAGAATATCATCACTCTGAAATGTCCAGAACATGATTCCAATGAGTCCTGCATGCATTATATATATATATATATATATATATATATATATCTATTTTACTCTAACGATCCGTGCTATAGTCCGCTGGGTATTGAACCTATTGTGCAACCACTGATCATTTGGGTTTACCGAGTCCTCTTTGAGGTCGGGTATGATATGATGATCATGAGACCCACAGAGGCGAATGTTATATGATGATGATGATGCCCACAGAGGCGGATGTTTTAAAAAGATTATGTGTATATATGTATCATGCATTTCATGTTAATGTCTCTTAGAAGCACTCATATGCTACAGGTTGTATCTCCTACATATCTCTTTACATTACTATTCTTATTTAATCTTTCCTGCCTTACATACTCTGTACTTTATTCGTACTGACATCCTTTTTATTTGTGGACGCTGCATGTCGTGTTGCAGGGTCCTGATAGAAAGGTAGACGCAGCTCCCCCACCACAGTAGGCTTTCCTGTTCAGCGTTTATAGGCGAGATCCCTTCTCCGGACTTGTCGTGGTCCTGGTATGCATTTTGTTATAGATGTTATGGGTATGTCGGGGCCCTGTTCCGGCTATGTTGCATTACTTATGCTTCTTTAGAGGCTCATAGATAGGTGTCGACTCATGTATAGTTTGGTATGCCTTGTTGCCTAATTTTTGTTGTATAGTCTTTCATGGCAGCGTTGTATCTCGTACCTTTTATGTAGTTTCTTAGAAAACTTGTCATCCAATGTGATGTATGTTCATGATCCATATCTACGATTTTATTGATCTCGTTATCCCTTAAAGATAATAAATAATATTAGATAAAATGTACGTTGGTGCTCGGCAAATATTGCCCGGGTGCTAGTCATGATCCCCCAGTTTGGGTCGTGACATGAGCTCTTGTGCTTCCCCTTGGATACTTAAACTTCAGGGTTCGAAGGACAGGGTTCCTCCATATTCGAACAGTCACTAATATCAACGAGGTGGGATTTCCACTTCTTTGCCCTGTATTTGGAGTTCCTAATACAATATCAACATTGATGTGTTCACCTTTATTTGAGGTAATAGAGGGACCATGTTCCTTTATGACTTTTTGAGATATTGCTGCATCTTTTTCATCGCTCTACTTGATTTGACTCTTCAATTTAGTCTTTCTATTGGCAATATCTATAGCGTCACTGCGAACTTTTGAAAATTCCTTATCTTAATCTTCCATTTTATATGACCCTTTCCCACTTGATTTATGGGATTCATCAAAGGTCACATGCTCTGTTTCTTCTACACGCTGACTTCTTTATTTATAGACCTTGTATGTTTTCCTTTGAGAGGAGTAACCAAGAAAATTCCTTTATCACTTTTTGCATCAAATTTTCCTAAAACCTCCTTAACATTTTTGAGAATGAAACATTTTCATCCAAAGGCTCTAAGGTAAGTCAGTTTGGGTCTTCTTTCATTACCTTTTCATAGGGAGTCTTCTCAAGCAGGGACATGATCATGCATCTGTTAATCATGTAGCAGGCAGTGTTGACTGCTTCAACCCAAAACATCTTAGGCACACCGGTGTCATTCAACATTATTCAGCTATAGCTTTAAGAGTCCTATGTTTTCTCTCCACAACACCATTTTGTTGAGGTGTTATAGGAGTAGATAAGTTTTGACTTATACCATTTTCAGCAAAAAATTCATTGAACTTTATATTTTCAAATTTAGTGCGCCATGATCAGATCTAATCTCACATTGTGATTTGCAGTTTCACTTAAATTTGCTTCACAAAAGCAACAAAATGTGATGACCCAAAAGGTCATCCTATGTTAACTTAGTTAAAACTGTGTTCCGAGGCTCCAAAATACTCCGTTAATCTCACCTCCATGTGCGTGCACAGTCCGGGCGCGTAGCCGGGAAGCCGTTATGTGAAAATTTGCAGTAAATAATTGAATACAGTTGACTTTGATCAACATTTTTGGTAAACGGGCCCAGACCCATGATTTGACGGTCCCGGAGGGTCCGTAAGAAAATATGGGACTTAGACGTATGCCCGAAATCGAATTCCGAGGTACCAAGTCTGAGAAATGAATTTTTAAAGAAAATTGTTTTCTTAAAATAATAAAGACTTTTGAAAATGGAATTTGATTTGAAATCTGTGTTACCGGGGCCGTATTATGGTTCCGGAGCCCGGAACAGGTTTAATATATGTTATATGGCTTACTTGTAAAATTTCGTGTAAAACGGACTCAATATGACGTGTTTCGGATCAAAATTGGAATAATTGAGGCTTATGAAGTTTTAAGAAAATTCTATGAGTTTTGGAGGTTTAATTCATTGATCTTGATGATATTTTGGTGGTTTTAGCACTTGAATATGTCCGTATGATGATTTGGGAGTTGTTTGTGTTTTTGGCTTTGGGTCCCGAGGGTTCGGGTGAGTTTCGGGTAGCTAACGGGATGTGCAAAGTGGAAAACTCTGGTGTTTTGATGATTTGCTGGTGTCTGGTGTAATACCCTTCGCGAACACGGACAAGGGCTCACGAATGTGGAGCACTGGACAGTGCTTCTACGCGAACGCGTCCCCAGGGGTGCGAACGCATAGTGTTAGGCTGGGGTTTTGGGGGGCTAGGTAGTTTGTTCTTCGTGAACGCGACCTTAGGCTCGCGAACGCGTAAGCTAGTAGATTCAAACCTACGGGAACGCGGCCGTGGACTCGCGAACGCATAGGTCAGGAGAGTCAACTCTTCGCGAACGCGGCCAGGGGCTCGCGAACGCGAAGGGTATTTTTGCCCAGTGGTTTTTAATTATCAAAAACAGAAACATTACGGGATTTTCACCACCTTTCTCAACCCTCCTTATTCCCCACTCTCCTTAGGCGATATTTGAAGACCTCCATCACCATAGCTTCGTAGGTAAGTGTTCCTAACACCAATTCCTTCCATTCCTCTTCATTAATAACTAGAACCTAGGCCTAAAATCATGAAAACAAGGTAGAAATTAGGGGGTTTTGGGTAGAGTTAGGTTTATGGAATTTTTGGGAATTCAACCTCGTTTTGGGGTCAGATTCTAAAACAAATTATATATTCGGGCTCGCGGGGGAATGGGTTATCAGGTTTTGGTCCGAACCTCGAGTTTGGACAAAGCAAGCCCAGGGTCGGATTTTGGTATTTTTGGAAGAATGATAGAAAATGTATAATTAGGCTTTTTGATTGAGTTATTGAATAATTATTGATGTTATTAAGTCAATTATGTCTAGATATTATCGTTTCGGAGTTGGATTCGAGAGGAAAGGCTGTGATTGAGGCTTGACTTGCATTTTTGGAGCCGAGGTAAGTGTTTGGCCTAACCTTAGCTTGAGGGAATAGATATAGAGTCTTATTTTCTATGTGTAATTCATGTCCAATGTATGGGTGAGGTGACGAGTACCTATATGTTGTGATCAAGCATGTCCGTGGGTCAAATGTGATGAATCATACCGTGTTCCTAATATTCTCTGTACTATGAGTAATTGGTGATTTAGAAGTGATATATTGATGTTGTTTCATGACGCGGGACGTTATTGAATTATTTGTTAAGTTGAGGCTTTTACTGTTGAAATTATATTTCTGAGCGAGTTTGGTTATAGTTGAGTCCCTTGCCGGGACAATAGAATTTTATTGAGCATTTATGTACACTTGAGACTTCTTATTGTTAGTTTTCCCATTATATTGTTGTGTTATATTATTTATTGCACGAGGGGACATTCCGTGCCGATTATTTTTTTTTAGCGCACAAGGGGACATGCCGTTCCGATTGTTTATTATTTATCGTACGAGGGGACATGTCGTGCCGATTGTTTATTATTTATTGCACGAGGGGACATGCCGTGCTGATTGTTTATTATTTATTGCACGAGGGGACATGCCGTGCCGAGTATTTATTATTTATCGCACGAGGGGACATTCCGTGCCGTTTCTTTATTATTTATCACACGAGGGGACATTCCGTGCTGATTGTTTATTATTTATTGCACGAGGGGACATTCTGTGCCAAGTGGTTGTTATTTATGCACGAGGGGACATTCCATGCCGAGTGATTGTGAGACTATGCACGAGGGGATATGATGTGCGTGTTGTTGTTCATTACCTTTTCTGAGCTGTTAAATTCTTGCTTTTACTTTCGCATTCCAGTCATCACCATGTTCTACTGTGCTAGTATCTGTTGCCTTTTTATCCCCAGCATGTTCTCCCTGCATCTGCTTTTACTTGTTTATTTCCTTCGATATTTTCCTGTTATTATATAGAATTGCACAGGTATGTATATTGTCGTCGGTCCTAGCCTCGTCACTACTTCGCCGAGGTTAGGCTCGGCACTTACTCACTACATGGGGTCGGTTGTACTGATGCTATACCTGCACTTCTTTATGTTGTGCATACTACGCAGCCGGACCCAGTGGACGCTGACAGAGGGAGCACTCCTTCAGTCCATTCAAGAGACATCAAGGTAGACCCGCAGACGTTCGTGGGCCTTGGCGTCACCTTCTTCCCTTCCCTTTCAGTTCTGTCTTATTCTATAGTTTCGAAGACAGTCATATATACTTATTTTCAGACCATTGTATTTAGTAATCTCAGAGACAGTTCGTGAGTATGTGACACCAGTTCTGGGATACATTTATGGGTTTTATTTCAAAGCTTGATGTAATATTCTAAATTTAGTTAACTTATATATTGTTGACCACCGTTGTCCTAGTTATCTTGCTCACTTTAGTTGTTAATGAGTTTATTTTGTTCAAACGTTGGCTTGTCTAGCGAGTTCAACGTTAGGCGCAGTCATGGCCCGAAGGTGAGATTTCGGGTCGTGACACAAACACTGAAAGTGTTTCATCTTTGGTTGTTATAAACAATGTCCAAGTGAATTAGAAAGTCATCGACAATCACAAAAATATAATTCTTGCCTCCTCTACTTGGAATACTCATAGGTCCACAAAGATCCATATGAAGAAGATCAATCGGCATTGAGGTTCTCACTTCTTTATTTGGTTTAAAAGAAAACCTGACATGCTTCCCTTTTACACATTCATCACACACCTTGTGATCCTTGAACTTCAACTTTGGTAGACCATAAACTAGGTCCTTCTTAACTAAGGTGTTCAGGTGAGAGAAACTTGTAGCCCCAATCATCTGTGCCATAAACCATCATCATCATAAATTGCATTTAGGCATGTTAAATCAACATTATTCAATGAATCAAAGCTTGCAATATATATGCTCTTGAGCCTTTTGGCTATTAACACATAGTACACATTCTCAATTTCATGGGAGATTGTTTCGCTAATTTTTCCAACACCAAGAATATAGCCCTTATTTCCCAAGGACACGCTCCAACCTTGGAACGCCTTGAGTGAGAGGAAATCGTCCATTGTCCAAGTCATATGCTTCGAGAAGCCATTGTACATGTTCCATTTTTTACTGCCTCATCTCACTCCAGCCAGCACACAAAATTACATATTAGACTTAGGATCCCAAGCCAGCTTGGGTCACTTATTTTCTTTTGCAGGCTTAATTTCAACCGACCGACCCCATGTACTAAGTAAGTGCCAAGCCTAGCCTCGGCGAAGTAGTGACGAGGCTAGACACGACAACAACAAATCACATGTACAGTTCTACAATATATAACAGGGAAAAATAACAGGAAATAGACATTTAAGTACGACAAGGAAGGGGACAGATAATGGGAGAAACAAAGAGAATAATAATGAATAACTGAACAAGACAACAATTTGGAAGGGTAAGGTCAACAGGAAGTAAAAACATAAACAAATATGTACACGGCATCACCCTTCGTGCTCTTACTCTCGTCCTCACAATGCAATAAATAGATAAAAGGGCACGACATGTTCCTTCGTGCTTTTAAATGTAAATTCATGGCACGACATCACCCTTCGTGCTTTTACTCTCTTCCTCAAAATGCAATGAATGAAATGAATACACGGCATCACCCTTCGTGCTTTACACTCTTCCTCACCCAATCAACATCAAACAACAACTTGGCAAGGAAATCAACAGTAGGAAGTACATTTCATAACCACCCAGTAAGGGGATAAAACCAAAACAATACCGCCCGGCAAGGGACTCTGCTATAACCAATCTCATACGAGTAAGTAACATAAAAAAACAATCCTCAACTAAAGAAACATATCACAAATCCTTAATCAAGTAATATCAGCAAGTGAGCAACTTCCAAAATAAATCAACTTCATAAAACAATGAATATCGAAGTAATAACATGTAATACACCAAAATCAACTCACGGGCATGCTTGACAAACAATGTATAGGTACTCGTCACCTCACCTATACATTGAACATGATAGAAATAAGTATCACATATGACTCAACACCTAGTCCCTCAAGCTAAAGTTAGGCGAAACACTTAACTCGGCTCCAAGAATGCAAATCAATCCTCTAAGACCGCTTTTCCTCTCGAACTCGACTCTGAAACGATCGTATCTAGACATAATCGACTCAATAACATCAATAATTACTCAATAATTCAATTCCAAAGCCTAATTATAGAATTCCCAACATTCTTTCAAAAATTCCAAAATTCGACCCCGGGCCTGCTTGGTTTAAACACGAGGTTCGGACCAAAACCCGATCACCCATTCCCCTATGAGCCCGAATATAAAATTTGTTTTGAAATTCGACCCCAAATCGAGGTTGAATTCCCAAAAATTCAAAAAGCCCTAACTCTACCCAAAACCCCAATTTCTACCCTTGATTTCCATGATTTTTAGGCCTAGAATCTAATATTGATTGGTGAAAATGGAAGAAAATGGAGTTAAGAACACTTACCTATGAAGCTAAGGTGATGAAGCTCTTAAAAAATGGCCAAAGGAGGTGTGGAGAAGAAGAAGGTAGTGGAAAAATGAGAAATGAATAATCTGATTTTGGGTCTTTAAAATAACTGGGCGAAAATGACCTATGCGATCGCGGGAAAAGAGTTCTGATCGCATAGAGGACTACCTGCTTAAGCTTTGCGATCGCGGACCTTATAATGCGATCGCACAGTACTCCCTAGCCCCAACACTGCGATCGTGGAGATACACATGCGGTCGCATAGTACATTAGACTAGCCCCTCCCCCCCCCCAGTTTTACTTACCTTTTGCGATCGCAGACCCCCTAGTGCGATCGCATAAGGCAACTGACCCCTCCCCCTCTCTCATCTCTATGTGATCGCGACTATACCTATGCGATCACATAGAGTAAATCAAAGACACCAGATACAACATAAAAACACCAGATTTTCCAACTCTTTTGCACTCCGACAGTTACCCAAAACTCACCTGAGCCCTCGAGGCTCAAAACCAAATATACACACGACTTCAAAATCATCCTACGGACTAATTCGAGTAATTAAACCACCAAAATAACATCAAAAAAAATGAATTCAACTCCAAAATCTATAGAATTTTCTAAAAACTACATAACTTCAAATTTTCCATTTTTAGTCTGAATTGCTTCAACGGAGTCCGTTTCTTACCAAATTTCACAAGTAGCACAAAATAAACATATTGAACCTGTTCCGGGCTCTGGAACCATAATATGGGCCCGGTAACACAGGTTTCTCATCAAAGTTCATTTTCAAAAGACTTTATATTTTTCAGAAAACAATTTTCTTTAAAAATTTATTTCTCGGACTTGGGACCTCGGAATTCGATTCCGGGCATACGCCCAAGTCCCATATTTTCCTACAGACCCTCCGGGACCGTCGAATCACGGGTCCGGGTCCGTTTACAAAAAATATTGACCAAAGTCAACCTTATTCAATTAATTACCATAAATTCAACATCTATTCAATTTTCCACATAAAGGCTTCCCAACTACGCACCAGGGCTGCGCACGTACATCGATGTGAGATAAATGGAGGATTTCAGAGCCTCGGAACACAGATTAAGTTAAAATTACACGGGATGACCTTTTGGGTCATCACAATCTCCACCTCTAAAACAAACCTTCGACTTCGAACGGACTTAGAAAGGTACCTGGATCAAGGAAAAGATGGGGATATTGACTCCGCATATCTGACTCAGACTCCCAGGTACCCGCCTCAACAGGCTGACCTCTCCACTGAACACGAACTGAAGGATAACTCTTCGATCTCAACTAACGAACATGCCGAGCTAATATGGGTACCGACTCTTCCTCATAAGACAAATCTTTGTCCAACTGGACACCGCTGAAGTCAAGTACATGAGATGGATCCGCAATATACCTCTGAAGCACATATACATAAAACACCGGGTGTACCGCTGATAAACTCGGTGGCAAAGCAAGTTTGTAGGGCACCTCTCCCACCTTATCAAAAATCTCAAATGGACCAATGTACCTAGGGCTCAACTTACCCTTCTTTCCGAACCTCATCACGCCCTTCATGGGCGACACCCGAAGAAATACCCGGTCTCCTATCATAAATGCCAAATCTCGAACTCTACAATCCGCGTAACTCTTCATCCTGGACTGAGTTGTACAAAGTCTATCCTAAATGACCTTCACCTTGTCCAAGGCATCCTGGACTAACTCAGAACCCAACAATCTAGCCTTTCCCGGCTCAAACCACCCGACTGGCGACCGACACCGCCTACCATACAACGCCTCATACGGAGCCATCTGAATGCTCGACTGATAGTTGTTGTTGTAGGAAGACTCAGCTAAAGGCAAGAACTGGTCCCATGAACCTCCAGAATCAATGACACAAGCCCGCAACATATCCTGCAAAATCTGAATAGTACGATCATACTGTATGTCCGTCAGAGGATGAAAAGTTGTGCTCAAATAAACCCGTGTGCCTAACTCACGCTGAAATACTCTTCAGAAATGGGACGTAAACTCAGTACCTCATTCTGAAATAATGGATACAGGCACACCATGCAATTGAACAATCTCCCTCATATAGATATTCGCCAACTTCTCTGAAGAATACGAAACTGATATAGGAATGAAGTGCGCTGACTTGGTCAGCCTATCCACAATGACCTACACTACATCAAACATTCTCTGAGTCCGTGGGAGTCCAACTACAAAATCCATGGTGATACGCTCCCACTTCCACTCGGGAAGCTCAATATGATGTATCAAACCACCGGGTCCCTAGTGCACGTACTTAACCTGCTAACAGTTCAAGCACCTGGCTACATATGCTAAGGCCCTGAACCTGTGGGCAAAACTAGCATTGGTGCCGTGGTCAAGGCTGTCTTGAGCTTCTGAAAGCTTGCCTCACACTTATCAGACCACCTGAACTGGGAACCCTTCTGGGTCAACCTGGTCCTCGGGGCAGCTATAGATGAAAAGCCCTCCACAAAATTGGCGATAATAACCTGCTAAGCCAAAGAAACTCTGAATCTCTGTAGCTGAAGTGGGCCTAGGCCAATCTCTGACTGCTGAAATCTTCTTGGGCCACCTGAATACCCTCTGATGACACCACATGGCCTAGAAATGCCACCGAACTCAACCAGAACTCACACTTGGAAAATTAGGCATAGAATTGACTATCCCTCAGAGTATGGAGGACGACTCGAAGATGTTGCTCATGCTCCTCACGGCTACGGGAGTATATCAATATATCATTAATGTAAACAATAACGAACAAGCACAAATAGGGCCTGAACACTTGATGAGTGGTGATTTTACCACTCATTTTAGCCTTTTCTCATTAGATTTTGTATTGTTAACTGATAATTTGACGTCGTTGTTAGTGTATAATTGCTCAATTTTCAGGGAAACGATGCTATGAAGGTTGGTGTTGAATTGGACTGAAAGCTGGACAAAAAGCGGTGAAAATGTGCATAGAAGCTTCAGTGATTCCGCACCTGCGGATTCTTGGACGCAAGAGCGACCTCGCGCCTGCGAGGAATTGTCGCCCCTGCGACTTCGCGCCTACGAGGAAATGTCGCCCTGAGAAGATGGCTCAGCCACACAAAACTCGCACCTGCGGTGTTATTCACGCACCTGCGGAACCGCAGGTGCGACCAAACATCCGCCCCTGCGGAAATGGGACACATATCATATCCCGCACCTGCGTGAAGTATTCTGCTCCTGCGGAACCGCACCTGCGATGAATCTTCCGCAGGTGCGGTAGTCGGGCATCAGATGGGGACAAAGATGTAAAATCACATTTTCCAACTTCAACTTTTATATACTCAACCTAGCAGCCATTTTAGAGATCGGGGAACTCTAGAGCTTTTTGGCAAGAACATAACATTAGGGATATATTTTTAGCTTTGTAAATATATTTTGAGTAGAGGATAACAAGTATTGATTTGTGGGTTTGCACACACACTTGGGATTTGTGGATTTCGACATTGTGGTGAAGTTTTCTTTACCCATTTGTGTTTAT
>ML271739.1:0-30634 GCA_005239495.1 Nicotiana undulata | reverse complement strand
TTCTTGGCGTCATCCTGACAGCATCCCTGGAGCCTTCTAGTTTCATTTTGCTCAGTCTTTTGTCCCAGACTGAGGCTTGTATATTTATGTATATATATTTCAGTTGTTGTATCTATGTAGCCGCCCATTGACACTGTGACACTAGTCCTGGCACACACTTGTTGTAGTTATGTTGGGTTTCGGGGTTGTATATATTTGGCCTAGCTGTGGTTCAGCTTGTATCTACGGCCTTACCTCATATCGCTGCTATATTACGCATTATATTTGTTATAAATTGTAAATAACTCGAATATCGAGTTCTGGGGTAGTAACTCCTGGGGATTTAAATGTTAGCTTGCCTAACCTCGCCGTTAGGTGCCATCACGACCTGAACCAAGTTTTGGGTCGTGACATATATGCCTAAAATCACATAATAAACACCGATTCTACGAATCACAACCCTATTCAAACCTATTGAACCATGATCATCCAACTTCCAAAACTAACGCCGATCATACAAACCAACTCCGATTGACATCAAACTTATTGCACAAGTCATAAATGACACATCAAACCTTTTTCAACTTCCGAAATCAGAATCCAAATCGATATTGTCGCACCCCCTTTTCTCACAAAATCGGGTTTCGACATTTGATAACTCCTTTTGAGAAGGGAAAGGGAAAAATAATTGGTTATTGAGAGTCACCACCTAACGGATTAAGGTGCGTTAGGGCACCTATTGCGAATAACTCAGATTATACTAGTTTGCATCACCAGAGATCAGGTAATGGCTCAGATTGCCTCGAAGGGAAGGTGTTAGGAACCCCTCGAGATCCACAACGGTGGGTCCCGACCGAACTTAACTTATGTGAATTAGTCTAATGAAGAAAGAGAGGGAATTATTTAATAGGGATTGGGGGTCCTAAGTTTTTTTGCATATAGGATCACCCCGTGCAACATAAATAATACTTTGTGACTCCCCCAAAGAGGGGGGTGTTACTCATATTATTCAACGGGCACATTATTATCATCTCCTGCTACCCGATTACTATCTTTGAGTTTTTACCTGAAGCGCTCTAACCAATTCTAACTCGTGTCCTATGTGTGCACTACCCGTCCCTTACATGTGGTCCTGGAGGCGTTGGGACCTCTATTTAGGATGGTTCTAGACTCGATCTAAGTTGCTCAAAATTGTAAAATACTAGGCGACATACAAAACAGTTAGGACTTTCAAATAAAGACAAATATGGGCTCAAATTAGCCTCCACATATAAACAGCAAATACACGCAAACTGATTAGCAGGTTTTATTAATTGCAGGGCCCTATAGACAAGATATCTATGTGATGCTGAACGAATAAACATGCAGTCATGTATGAAATCAATTTCTTAGTGCGGGTATTAGAAACTGCATATATTTGCCTACTGATTTTAGCACAATATGATTAAGCCTATTGACATGGCATCTAGGTGCTTTAGGCGATAATGAATAATGGCATGATATAAGAACATGTCCAGGGTTATTTATTTAATCCTATAGGCATGTTGTCTAGGTGATTCGCGTAGTAATTGAAAGTGGTAAGCATATTCAAAATTAATTAATAGAGTCCTATAGGCTTGATTTCTAGTGATGATAATTAGCACAATACTGCATATTCTTAAAGAGATGAGTGGAACGATAATTGGAACTATTTTTAACCCTACATGCATGATTTCTATAATTAAAACTGATTTTAAACCCTATAGGCATGCTTTCTATAGTTAAACTGATTTTAAATCCTATAGGCATGATTTCTACAATTAAATTGATTTTAAAAACCTATAGACATGATTTCTACAATTAAACTAATTTTAAACCATATAGGCATGATTTTTATAATTAAAACAGTATACAAGCAAGAATTTGCACACATAATCAAGCCAAGTATTGATCCTATGGGCATGATTGATAACACACAATTACTGGAAAAATTGATACACCTAAAAGCATGATTTCTAACATATCCCATCATTAGTCCTATAGGCAGGATTTCTAGCATGTAAACACAATATGGAACCTATAGGCAGGATTTCTAACATACGATTTCAACAACATAATATGAAACTTATAGGCAAGGTCAACAGTAAAATAGTGAACCTATAGGCAGAATTTCTACCCAACTTTGCGAATGAAAATAAGGACCCCTTCCCAATTTTACTAAATACCCCAGAATTGTTATTACAAAATTATTACAGACCAAAGTTAATGAATGAATTACAAATGATAAGTAAAACTATGGAGAGCCTACAACAGGCCCATATACACCTGGACAGTCCAGGCCTTCAACCCATAACAGCTTCAAGGCTCATATTCATAGATACACAATAATCACTGGTGAATGATTCACCCATAACACACAGAACCCCAAATCTCTAGTGTGTCAGAGTTCCCAAGGGCTTCAAGAACCCAGGGCAGTGCTCACACTAGAGAAATGATCAAAAACAGTTCAAGGGAGATTAGACACAAAACCCCAATGTGTCAGAGTCCACAAGGGTCTCACATGGACCCTGAGCAGTGCTCACACTGGGGAGGTCAAGGACAAAACCTAAATGGCCTAAGGATGGGGATTCGAGATAGCATAGGCAATACATAAAAGAGTAGGCAATGGATGAGGGACAAAATTTGAAAGACATACTTGATTTTTAGGAAGAAAACATAGCAGAGTTTAAAAAAAACACAGAGTAGTTGATTAAATAGGTCAGCAAGACTTAGAGACATAGGCAGGATTACATTGAAAGAGTTAGGAAAACAAGTTGGCATGATTTATAAAGTTCTTCATGCACAAATGCATAATACTTAACAAGTTAAAACCTGAAAGGTCTAATTATGCTAAGTGTACATGCCAGTATTAAGGATAATCCATGTTTACTATTATCAGGAAACAAACAGTATTTAGACATGGTAGGAAAACATAAATATGATAAGTACCCTAGAGCCAAGCAATCACTCGAAAGTGTATGGAACCAAATGAACTAGAGACATGCTAAATACACATTATCAAGTCACATAAGTGACAGAAAAGCCTTTGCACTGATTCGAACACATCAACGCAAATATTGCAAAGATTCAGAACATGTGAACTTATAGGTATTCTAATGGTAACATAAGAGATTAAAAAAATATTCAAGGCAAGTGCAGAACTAACAAAGTTGCATACAGGAAGCAATTTAGAAGGTAGTAAGCTAAACACTTAAGAGGATTCATATTATTCAAACCAAGCATGAACAATCTCGGAACTAACAACATTAATTAGAGAACTAAAGAGACTCAAACAAACGTAAAATTGACAGAATCATGCTAAAAAAATAAGCTTAAGCACACTGGATCATAGACACGAGTCACAGATGCATAATAATAAAATGGAAAAGGTACAGTAACTCACCAGTTAGGCGATAAAATCAAGAATAACACCACAATAGTCGAGAACCCAGAATTTTTGGCCTTGGCTTTCAGCCAGCGAAGAACCAGAGATAGAACGAGATAGCAAAGAAAACACATAGCCAAATCTTAAGTTCTTTTAGCGAGATTATAGTGATTCTAGGTCTATCTTAAAGGGAAAAGGGGAGGGGTTTATATAGTGACAGAGATCGAGCAAATAAATAAGGAAAAGTGTAATTCAAACACAAATAAGGCAGTATTTAGGGGAAAGAGCAAACCCTAATTTTAGGAAAATAAAACTATTGACAGAATATTCGCACACAAAATGAATAGAGACACAAATAGCACCAAAATCAGTAAGTTTAAATGATTAAGAGAACAAGATCTGAAAATTCTAACTCTTAAGGCAAGTGAGAAGAAATCGGCAGAATCTAAACAAGGAAATTCAAACTCACACATAATATGACGAACATAGACAAGAAAATACCCAAAATCATAGACTCGAACCAATTTTGGTTCGATTTGAAGAAAATCTGTAAACCCTAGTTTTAAGGTAAATCAGAATCATCAAAGATATAGACAGAATCAGACTCACACGTTTGAATAAAAGTGCGTATGCGGAATATCGTCCAGATTCAAGAAACGAGAGTCAATTAGACAGAATCAGAGTAGTAGTACTTGCCATGTGTAACGACCTGGTCGGTCGTTCCGAGAGTTTAGACCTGTTTCTCCCATTTCTGCTCCATTATTTGTGATTCAGCTCTTTCATGTTGTATAGGTTGGTTGGCTCGGGTTCGGAGTGATTGCGGAGAGAAATGAGACACTTAGTCTCTTAAGTTGGTTAATTAGTTGGAAAAGTCAACATGAAGTTGACTTATAGGTAAATGATCTCGGAATTGGGTTTTTATGGTTCGAATAGATTCGTTAGGTGATTTGAGACTTAGTAGCGTGTTCGGAATGTTATTCGGAGGTTCGTGGTAGAATTAGGCTAGAATTGGCAAAATTGGATTTTTGTGATTTTCGGTCAGCAGTGAAAAATTAGCTATGTGGGTCGGAATGGAATTTTGAAAGTTTGAATAGGTTCCCAGTGTCGTTTGTAATGTGTGTGAAAAATTTCATGTCATTCGGACGTGGTTTGGTTGGTTTTGGCATCATTGGCGAATTTCGGAAGTTTAGAAATCCTTAGGCTTGAATTTCGAGTTAATTTGGTGTTTTGATGTTGTTTTGAGATTTTTGAGGGTTCGACTAAGTTTGGTGATGTTATATGAGGTGTTGGTATATTTGGTGGAGGCCCGAGGGGCTCGAGATGATTTCGGATGGCCATCGGGAAGTTAGGACTTTGGAAATTTGCTGGTACTGCTACTGTTTCTGGTTTTCCGCACCTGTGGAAGGGTGATCACAGGTGCGGCAAGCGCATGTCCGGTTTTGATGTCGCAGGTGCGAAGTTTGGCAGGCCTGGGGTCTATCGCAGATTCAGATGAAGTGTCGTACCTGCGAGCCCGCAGGTGCGGTGGGTCGATCGCAAGTGCGAACTGGGAAGCCTTAAGTGAAGTTCGCAGAAGCGGACATTTGGTCGCAAACGCAGGACCGCAGATGCGGAACCCCTAGGGCAGAACATATAAATTCTTGCCTTCGTGAATTTTAGCCACTCTTCATCATTTTTCATACGGGTTTGGAGCTTTTGGGAGCAATTTGAAGAGGGATTCAAGGGGATTTTCGTGGAGGTAAGCTACTTGAACCTAAAACTTGATTCTATGGTGGTTTTTGACTGATTGAGCATGAAACTTGTGGGATTTAAGGGTTAAAATTGGGGGATTAGGGCTTGAAACTTGAGACTAAGAAATGGGTGATTGAGGGGGCAAACGAGGTTAGATTTTGATGAATTTGGTATGTATGGACTCGTGAGAGGATAAGGATTCTGGTTTTTTGATTTTTATCGGATTCGACGTGGGCCCAGGGGTCGGGTTTGGCTAATTTCAGGATTTTTGATGTAATTTGATTATTTTTGCATGGGTTTTGTTCCTTTAGCGTATATTGATGGTATGAATCTAATTTTGGATAGATTCGGGGCGATTTGAGGCCGAGTCGAGTGGAAAGGGCATCGCAGAGTAGATTTTCATCCGGTTTGAGGTAAGTAACCCCGGATTTCACATCGTTTCACTATTTTGGAGTGGCGCACATGCTAGATGACGAGCGTGTGGCGTGCACCATTGGGGATTGTGACTTGGTCCGTCCCATATTGACTATTAAGCTGCGTATTTGACTGCAAAACCACATGATAATTTCTGTTTTAGAAAGTATTACTATGTTTTGGGTTGAATGTTGTATTTGGGCCTCATGCCAAGTTGTTTGGACCCTTAGGGGATTTTTACTACTATTTCCTCACTGTGTTGATTTAAGATTTGTACTCAGTCAAGCTAGGTTTTACTGATTTCGAAACTCAGTCTTATTTACTCCATTTGATGCATAGAAATGATATTTTTGGCTGAGCACCCTGTTTTATTGATAGCCCGAGTGGCTTGAGAGGTTTCTAACTGAGTGAGGCCGAGGGCCTGTGTTGTGAGGATATGATGGGGCTGGGCTGCGCGCCGCAACATGTTGTACTGATTTATGATATATGAGAGGTTGAGGGCCTGATTGATTATGCCACGAGATGGCTTGTTATAGCGCTTGGGCTGTAGGAGCCTCTTCGGAGTCTGTACACCCCAGTGAGTGACGAGTGATTGAGAGGTATGAGTGGCTATGAGGTTGCCCGAGGGGCTGATTATAAGTGATTGTGAGGTATGCCCGAGGGGCTGATTCTGAGTGATGTTATGCCCGAGGGGCAGTTTATGATACATTTTTTGCCCGAGAGGCTATTTATGATTTTATCACCTTTACACTAAATTTATTGAATTTCTATTGAAACTGTGGGAAAATATTCTCAAATGATTTTACTGAAATCGGCTTTTAAGCGTGATGATTTGACATATATGCTGTTGGAAATAAAGTATGTACTTACTTTGAATTTATGCCGCGTATTTATGTGCTTCTTACTGCTCATACCTTATTTATATTTATTACTTACTGAGTTGGCGTAATCACATTACTCCCTGCACCTTGTGTGCAGATTGAGGTGCGAGGGCATCAGAGTGAGAGTTAGTCTTCCCTGTCTCAGAGTTTTTTGGAGATTCGCGAGGTAGCTGCACGGCGTCCGCAACCTTGCCTTTCTCCTTCCTACTTTTTATAGCATTTATTTTCCCAGACTTGTATCTTTACTTTAGTTGCTCATGACTAGTGACTCCGGGATTTTGGGCTGTATTTTAATGTTTAGTATATCCTTGCTTGTTTTGAAATATTTAAACAGAAATTTTTATGAAATATTGGATTCGTAATGATTTGTATGAAAGGTTTCTGTATGCTATAAGTAGTGAATTGGCTAGCCTAGTATCGCGATAGGCGTCATCACGACCAGGGTGGTTTTGGGGTTGTGACACCATATTTAGGCAAGTACTAAGTAATACCATAGAGAATCAACTAGTAGCAAAAATATACGAATATGGTAAGTAAATAGGAAGGGAATCCCATTAGAAGAGGGATTAGGAGAGGGATTTGGGGTGTGACAACTAGGGTTAGGGTTCTTCAAGGGGGGGGGGGGAGAGTAGAGAGGATTTAGTGACGATGGGTGAGAGGGAATGGAAGGATTAGGGTTAGGGAGTTAGGTTTGAAGGGGTAGATTAAACGAGGGCCATTGATCTTGGGAGATCGACGACCAGGATTAAAGAAGGTGAGTGGGGCGGTCGGTAAATGGGTTGCGACCGGGTGGGAGTAATTGGGTCATTGGTTTTGGGATGGGGTTATTGGGTTAAGCATTTTAGGTGTTAGGTTGGGTAATTGGGTCCGAAAATAGGCTTAGAAATAGGCTATTAGTGAAATACACATTTTAATTAATAAATAATTCGTAAAAAATAATAAATAAAATAGTAAAAATATTATTTGTGCATAAAAAATGATAAATGATAATTATATAACACTATAAAATATAAAAGGTTATTTTTTGCATAAATAAAACAATTATAAGTATATATGGGCTATTGTCGCAAAATGTGCAATTTTAGCCTTAAAAATATAAAATGTAATATAATAAACGCACTAAAAATATTTAAAACCTCATATGGGTACAAATGATAAGTTTAGATGATTAAATCATCATAAAATAATATTTGATGCAGTTAATGATTATTTATTTAATATAATATGGGAATAAATTGATTTAAAAATTATAGAAAATTGGGAAAAATGCTTGTATGTGTTTATAAATTACATGATGATGCATGTGCACTATTTTGAAAGTATGTATGTATATATTTTTGTTAAATATGAGGGAAAAATTGGGTATCAACAGATATCAATAGAGTTCCCGGTCAAACTTCTCGACCTTCTAAACCTTCAACTTCCTAATTTTTGCCAATTTAAGCCAAAGCGACCTACAGACCTCCAAATAAATATCCCAATACGCTCCTAAGTACGAAATCCTCATTCGAAGCTATCAGAACTGACAAAACTCTATTATAGAGTCGTCTACACAAAAGTCAAACTCTGGTCAACTTTTCCAACTTAACCTTCCAACTTTGGTACTATGTATATCATTTCACTCCGAAACTCACTCTAAACTAAAACCAACCACCCATGCAAGTCACATAACCATAATATAACATAGAGGAGGAAATAAATAGAGGAACAGAGCTAAATACTCAAAACGACCGGCCGAGTCGTTGCAGGATTTCTTGATGGTGTAAAACCTTTTAGCGAAAGCCGTACAAACTTTGCCCAAAAACAAACGATATCACATTATATTAAGAATATCTACAAGCTAAGGAGCCCAACACATTTTTAAACTGGTTTTGAGTATGAAGAAATTTGTGCGTTTACTATTGGGAGAACAAGAAAATAAAGAAAAAACAATGATAATATCAAGAATAGGTTGAAGCCCAGAAGTGAAAATGTCTCACACAAATTTATTGGAAACCTTAGCTAGGGTCTAGAATTATAGAAGACACTGCATTTTCGTAACAACTGAAATAAAGTTATCCTAAAGGTTTCCACAAGTTAATTGTGGACTTAAGGTGTTGAAAAAAACTAAGCTATCTATAAAAAAAATTATAACCAAAATAAAAGTTATAAATTTAAAATTTTCAAAATCCGTTGCAGTAAATTTTTCATTCTTTCTATTGTGAAGTGCATGAATTATATTTAAGAAACTCTCTAGGAGGGAATAAAAATAGGGTAAATTTCATAAATGGTGAAATAACTTTGATTTTTTTAAACCAAAGTCATATAACTATGTTTTCTCACACAAAAATCATAAAACTTTTACTAACTCACACAAAAATCATATTGACCGAAAAATATAACTTTTCAATAGCATTTTCTTATTCCATAGTTTTTTGTTTTTTATTTTCAATTTAATAAATAATAATCTAATTAAAATAGGAATGACTCAACTCGACCCAACCTCCGACCCAATAACTATATATATATATGAACCAAAATACTTTAAAAATATTATTATTTATAGCAACTTTTTATATTTTAGTACAAATATATACAATTGATATCTCAACTTTTCCCTCAACCCTCTCTCTCCTCCCTTAATCTCTCTCTCTCTTTGCCCACGGCAAGGCCGCAATCCAGATCTAACGTTAGATCCAAATTTGGCGTTAGATTCAGATCCAGATCCAGGTGGTGATTTGCTTGGCCGGCGTTAAAATAGGTTTCTCGAACATATCAACATTATGAAACCTTAGCCGATAGATTATGAAATCGAGCTTTTTAGAAACGCAATACGCCAAGATAGATCAGCAAGGGTCAATGCCCAATTTCTTTTGTTGAACCCTTTTCTTTTCGGTTGAAAATGAAAGAGGTTTAATATCCCTATACAACGTTAGATCCAGACGGAGGATGGTGATTTGCTTGGACGAAAAACGCCATCTCCGTAGAATTTTCTTTTCTTCTATGCTATTGAGTCATACACGATGATACAAATATATTATATTATGTACAAGTGCACTCATATTTGAGTGTATTCTTTATTTTTCAATGCAAATTTAGTTTATTTTTTTATATTTTTACATGTATTTAAATATAGTGAATTGAATACAGTGTAAAAGCATTTATGAGTGAATAAAATAAATTTAATACAACCGAATATCACTGTTTTTGTGACTTTGTTGTTTGACTACGATCGAACTAAATACAGTAAAATTGAATACAATATAAAATAGATAAGAATAATATTGTCGAATTGAATACAGTGTATAAAACCTATTTTTTCATATTTTGTTGTTTGAATACACCTGAATTTAATACAATGAAATTGAATACACTATAAAATATATAAGCACAAATACATTCGAATTGAATAAGTGTATACAACCGAATCGAATACAACGAGATACATCCCATGGCAAGCAATTAGTAGCCACGAAATGTTATTAGAAAAATTATAGCTACACCCAACAATAAGTGTGATGACCTAAGCGGGTCATCTTATGAATTAAGACTCTATTCCGGGCTCATTAGTATCAACACGATTAATTTTATTTACCTCAATTTGCGTGCACAGTCCGGGTGTGAAACCGGAAAGCTTTTAAGTGAAAATATGAGAAATACTAATTTTTAGAGTTAAAATTTAGTTTTAGTTGACTTTGGTCAACATTTTGAGTAAACGGACCTGGATCTGTGTTCCGACGATCCCAAAAGGTCCGCAGTAATGTATGGGACTTGGGCGTATGCCCAAAATTGAATTCTAAGGTCCCTAGCTTTAGAAATAAATTTTTTGAAGAGAATTCTTTTGCTGGAATTTCAATGAAATAAGGAAATGAATTAATATTTGAAACCGTTGTTATTAGGTCTGTATTTTGGTTCTGGAGCCCGGTATATGTTTGTTATGATATTTAAGTCTTATATGTGAAATTTTGTGAGAATCAGAGTAGATTTGACGTGATTCGGACGCCCGGTTGAGAAATAGTGAAATTGAAGTATTCTTGAGAAAAATCATGAGTTTTGAGGTTAAATTCATAGTTTTAGATATAATTTTCATGATTTGATCGCACGAGCAAGTCCGTATGATATGTTTAGACTTGCGTGTATGTTTGGTTTTGAGCCTCAAGGGCTCGGGTGAGTTTCGGATAGGCTACAGAGAGTTTGGACCTAGAAAATCTCAGATGGTGCATCTGGTGTCTGTCACCAAGTCTTTGATCTTGCAAATGCGAGATCAGGCTTCGCAATTGCGAAGCTGACAGACCGGTGAAATGCGACATTTTGTTTGCGAATGCGAACCAGGCTTGGGAAGGCCATCCTCGCAAATGCGAGATTTAATTCGCAAATGCGAAGTCTGCCCAGCAAGCCCAGAAGTTGCAAATGCGAAGGCAGCAGTAATTTCGAATGGTTCACAATTGCGAACCCTGATCGCATTTGCGATAACAGCAGCCTGTTAAGTGGGATTTTAAACGGTATTTTCACCCATTTTTCAATTCTCTCAAACCCTAAACCTACATAGGCGATTTTCCAAAGACTCAAACTTCTCAAAATCATAGGTAAGTGATTCCTAAATAATTATTCTCAATCCTTAACAACTTTTAACAAGATTTCAACCTAGAATCTAGAGTTTTCGTGGTAAACAATTTGGATTTTTGGGTAGAACTTAGGAACTTCGAAATTTGGGAATTTAAAATTGAGATCGGATTCCAAAACTAATTGTTTATCCGGGATTGGGGGAGAATGGGTAAACGGGATTTGGACCGAACCTTGAGTTTAGACCAAGCAGGCCTGGGGTCGATTTTTGTCTTTTGATAGAAAAACATGGGAAAACTATAGTTTTTCACTAAAGTTAATTCCTTTAGAAATAATTAATGGTATTGAACCAATGATGATTATATTCGAGCGGGTTAGAGGCAAATTCTAAAGGAAAAGTTGTGATTGAGCAATGAGTGGCCTGCGGAATTGAGGTAAGTGTTTGGTCCAACCTTGACTTGAGGGAATAGGAATTCCCAACTTGAATGCTATGTGAAAATTCATGTGTGTAGTGTATAGGTGAGGTGACGAGTATCTATGCACCACCAAATTTCATGTTTAGCATGATCCCTTCCTCATTTTCAAATAATTATATTTTGTCTTAACTGTTTTCATGATTATTGATGCTCTCATGTTTACTTGTTTGTTAGATATTGTCTCTCTTAATTGGAAGTATTAATTTTTCCTTGGCTTTATTGTGGCACATAAATGATTGAGCTGGTTGTCGGTGTTTTATAATACATTTCGGTTGGTTTCGTTCTGTAGTAATATTTGGTGAAGTTCTTAATTGTACAACGTTCTGTTTACAATTGCGGACATAAATATTGTGAAAGACTATGAATTAAGTTGTGAAACCTTTGTTTTAAATGATGAAATGTGATTGTCTGGTGGGAGCGGGTTGCACGCCGCAACAAGAAATAATAAGGGTGGACAGGTGGGATCGAGTTGAACGCCGCAACAGGAGAAATAAGGGTGATATATATATATATATATGGAGGAGCAATAAGGGTGGACAAGTGTGATCGGGTTGCAAGCCGCAACAAGGAGCAATAAGGAGAATATTCATATTTTACTGATTATAAAATAAAGACTGGAATATACATTGTTTTATTGTTGTCATTCATATCCGGCTCTTATGTTATTTTAAGTGAAATTTGGAAATTCTCGTAAGGATTGGTTATAGCGGAGATCAGGAAAAGTTAGTTGAGTTATTTTATTAATGGTTGCAAGTTACTGTTTATTTAGTTTATTATTCCTTTCTTGCTTTATTATACACTGCTTACAGGTTATATTATAAATGCCCGCCGTAGCCTCGTCACTACTTCGTCGAGGTTAGGCTCGGCACTTACCCGTACATGGGGTCGGTTGTACTGATACTGCACTCTGCACTTCTTGTGCAGATCCAGGTTTCGACCACATTTGAGTTATCGAGTAGTAGCTGAGCATTCGTACGGAGACACGAGGTAGATGTGCTAGCGCCCGCAGATTCCTGGAGTCTTCTCCCATTTATTCATTTACTATTTTACATAGTTCAAAACAGACATATATATTTTCTTTCAGCCAAATACTTGTAGTATTCTTTAGTAGTCCGTGAATTGTGACTCTAGACCCTGGCTGGTTAGATATTAGCATTAATTCGTGGTTTCGTGTCACTATTTCGAATTTTATTTTTGATATCGTTTATGGGACAGTATTAGATTCCATTTCATTTTAAACTGATTACTCATGCTTAAATAAATTCTTAAACAAAAATGATTAGTTAATTTCTAACATTGGCTTGCCTAGCAAGTATGCGGTTAGGCGCCATCACGATCCCGAGGTTTGAGAATTTGGGCCGTGACAAGTTGGTATCAGAGCACTAGGTTGCCTAGGTCTCACTATTCACGAACAAGATTAATAGAGTCTGAATGATCGGTACGAAGACTTCTGTACTTATCTCTCAGAGGCTATCAAGTTAGGAACAAACTCATTTTTTATTTCTACTCATTCGTGCGATTCTTGTTACCTCAAATACTGATTGAACTCTTTTATTCTCTCGCAGATGGCGAGAACACGTGCTTCCTCTTCCGCTGACCAACAATCAGGTCCTCCAGCAGCATCAACTCCTACTAGGGGCAGAGGCCAAAGCCATGTCAGAGGCTGAGGCAGGGGCAGGACTCAGCCCATTGCTCAGACAACATCCCCAGTTGCGGAGCCCCAGATAGAGATTAATGAGGGGGTTCCAGCTCAGACCGTTCCAGCAGGACCAATCAGATCCCAGAGGGGTCTATTGCTACCCCGGTGCTTCAGGATGCTTTGGTCTGATTAGTGGGCCTTATGGAGAGCGTATCCCAAACATGCACACTCCCTGTGGCAGCAGTCGTATCTCAGGCTGGAGGCGGGGTCCAGACTCCTTCTACCCATACTCCTGATCAGGCTACTACTCAGATTCAGACGCCAGTAGCCAATCCAGTTGGGGTAATCCAGCTAGCTGCTGCAGCACTGCTTGTTGATGTGGCAGCAATGTCCTCAGATGCTTTGTGGAGACTGGACATGTTTATCAAGCTTTTCCCTGTTTATTTCAGTGGTGCTACTTCAGAGGATCCTCAGGAACATCTTGATAGTTGTCATGAGGTTCTTCGGAACATGGATATTTTGGAGACCAATGGGGTCGACTTCGCCGCTTTTCAGATGACTGGTTCCGCCAAGAAATGGTGGAGGGATTATTTGTTGACTAGGTCAGCCGGCTCGTCAGGGTCAGCCTCTATATCAGGAGGTATGTTTTGAGTGTGGTGAATAAGGGCATGTTCGGAGAGCTTGTCCGAGATTTTTGGGTAATCAACATCAGTACCAGGGTTCTCGTTCCATAGTTACGGCATCGGCTGCAGCACCACCTGCCCAACCAGCCAGAGGTAGGGGTCAGGTAGCTAGAGGTAGGGGCTAGATTGTTAGAGGTGGAGGTCAGGCTGCTAGGGGTGGAGGCCAGCCCGCTAGAAGTGGAGGTCCGCCTATCAGAGGTCCTCCTAGAGACGTAATTTAGGGTGGCGGGGCCCAACCCCAATTATATGCATTTCCATCCAAACCTAAGGCGGAATCATCTGATGTCGTTATCACAGGTACCATTTCAGTTTGCAATAGAGATGCTTCAGTTTTGTTTGATCCAGGGTCTACTTATTCTTATGTTTCATCATATTTTGCCTCATATTTGGTTGTGCCCCATGATTCCTTGAGTGTCCCTAATTATGTGTCTACACCGGTGGGGGATGCTATTGTGGTAGATCGTGTGTATGGTTCGTGTGTGGTCGTTATTGAGGGTCTTGAACTAGTGTAGACCTTTTGCTTCTTGACATGGTCGATTTTGATGTCATATTTGTCATGGATTGGTTGTCACCTTATTATGCCATCTTGGACTGTCACGCCAAGACAATTACATTAGTTTTGTCGGGGTTTCCTCGATTAGAGTGGAAAAGGACTCCTGATCATTCTCTCAGTAGAGTGATTTCTTATGCCAAGGCTCGTCGCATGGTTGAGAAGAGATGTTTGGCTTATTTGGCTCATATTCGTGATTCTAATGCTAAAGTTTCCTCGATAGATTCGGTGCCTATTGTTCGTGAGTTTACTGATGTGTTTCCTGCAGACCTGCCAGGGATGCCACCCGATAGAGATATTGATTTTTGCATTAGTGTGGCTCCGGGCACTCAAACCATTTCTATTCCTCCCTACCGGATGGCCCAACCAGAGTTGAAAGAATTGAAAGAATAGTTGTAGGACTTGCTTGATAAGGGCTTTATTAGGCCTAGTGTCTCGCCATGTGGTGCACTGGTTTTTTTCGTGAAGAAAAAGGATGGATCGATGAGGATGTGTGTCGACTACCGGCAGTTGAACAAAGTTACTATCAAGAATAAATATCCATTGCCGATGATTGATGATTTATTATATCAGCTTCAGTGTTCCAGGGTATTTTTGAAAATTGATATGAGATCGGGCTACCATCAGTTGAAGATTAGGGTGTCCTAAGACAGCCTTTCAGACGAGGTATGGGCACTACGAATTTCTGGTGATGTCTTTTGGCTTGACTAATGTCCCAACAACCTTTATCGATTTGATGAATCGGGTTTTCAAGCCTCATTTGGATTCCTTCGTAATAGTGTTCATTGATGATATTCTAATATACTCCCGCAGCTGGGAGAAGCATGGGCAGCACCTCCGGATAGCGCTCTAGACTTTGAGGGATAATCAGTTGTATGCAAAATTTTCAAAGTGTGAGTTCTGGTTAGATTCAGTAGCTTTCTTGGGTCACATTGTATCAATATAGGGTATTCAGGTAGATCTTAAGAAGATAGAGGCAGTCAAGAACTGGCCTAGACCCACTTCAGCCACGGAAATCAGGAGTTTCTTGGGTTTGGTGGGTTACTGTCGTCGTTTTGTGGAGGGGTTTTCATCTATAGCATCCCCAATGACTAAATTGACTTAGAAAGGTGACCCATTAAAATGGTCGGACGAGTGTGAGGCGAGCTTTTAAAAGCTCAAGACAACCTTGACTTCAGCACCGGTGTTGGTTTTACCATCAGGTTTAGTATCTTTCACGGTGTATTGTGATGCTTCCCGTGTTGGACTTGGAGCGATATTGATGCAGGAAGGCAGGGTGATTGCATATGTGTCCCGGTAGTTGAATGTCCATGAGAAGAATTTCCATGTCCATGACTTAGAGTTGGAAACCATTGCTCACGCGTTGAAGAATTGGAGGCACTATCTTTATAGTGTGCCGTGTGAGCTTTACACGGATCATCACAGTCTTCAGTACTTGTTCAAGCAAAAGGATCTTAATTTGAGGCAGAGGAGATGTTTAGAGTTATTAAAAGATTATGACGTCACTATATTGTATCATCCGGGGAAGGCCAATGTGGTGGCCGATGCATTGAGTAGGAAGGCAGTGAGTATGGGCAGCCTTGCATTTATTCCATTCGGTGAGAGACCGTTAACTTCAGCATTCAGATCTTGGCAAATCAGTTAGTGAGGTTGGATATTTCGCCTAGCAGTGTTCTAGCTTGTATAGTCGCTCGATTTTCTTTATTTGAGCGTATCAGAGATCGGCAGGATGATGACCCGCATTTGATGGTCCTTAGGGACACAGTTCAGCACGGTGGTGCCAAGCTGGTTACAGTTGGTGATGACGGTGTTTTGAGGATGCAGGGTCATATATGTGTGCCTAATGTTGATGGGCTTCGTGAGTTGATCCTTGAAGAGGATCACATTTTTAAGTATTCTATTCACCTAGGTGCTGCAAAGATGTACCAGAACCTGCGACAACATTATTGGTGGAGAAGGATGAAGAAGAACATTGTTGGTTATGTGGCTCGTTGTTTGAATTGTCAACAGGTAAAGTATGAGCATCAGAGATCCGATGGTTTGCTTCAGCAGATTGAGATGCCTGAGCGGAAGTGGGAGCGTATCACTATGGACTTCGTTGTTGGACTCCCACAGACTCAGAGGAAGTTCGACGCCATTTGGGTTATTGTGGATAGGCTGACAAAATTAGCACATTTCATTCCAGTGGCAAGTACTTATACTTCAGAGCGGTTGGCAGAGATATATATTCAAGAGATTTTTCGCCTTTACGGTATTCCCCTGTCTATCATTTCTGATCGGGGTACGCAGTTTACCTCGCACTTTTTGAGGGCGGTTCAGCGTGAGTTGGGTACACGGATTGAGTTGAGTACAACATTCCATCCTCAGACGGACGGGCAGTCGGAGTGTACTATTCAGAGCTTGGAGGATATGCTCCACGCTTGTGGTATTGATTTTGGAGGTTCTTGGGATCAGTTCTTGCCGTTAGCGGAGTTTGCCTACAATAATAGCTACCAGTCGAGCATTTAAATGGCTCCCTATGAGGCATTATATGGTAGACGGTGCAGATCGCTTGTTGGATGGTTTGAGCCGGGAGAGGCTCGATTATTGGGTATAGATTTAGTTCAAGAAGCCTTAGATAAGGTCAAGGTTATATAGGATTTACTTTGTGTAGCTCAGTCTAGGGAAAAGAGTTATGTCGACCGTAAGGTTTGTGATGTGTCATTCATGGTTGGAGAAAGGGTATTACTTCGGGTATCGCCCATGAAGAGTGTTATGAGGTTTGGGAAGAAGGGCAAGTTGAGCCCTACGTATGTCGGGCCATTTGAGATTCTTGATAGAGTGGGGGAGATAGCTTATAGACTTGCGTTGCCTCCAAGGTTATCCTCAGTTCATCCGGTATTCCATGTATCCATGCTCCGGAAATATCATGGTGACCCGTCCCACGTGTTAGATTCAGCTCTGTCCAATTGGACAAAGATTTGACTTATGAGGAGAAGCCAGTAGCTATTTTAGACCGGCAGGTTCATCAGTTGAGGTCAAAGAGCTATCGTTCAGTTCTATGTAGTGGAAAGGTCAGCCTGTTGAGGCAGCTACTTGGGAGTCCGAGTCGGACATGCAGAGTAGATATCCCCACTTGTTTGCCAGTTCAGGTAATTTTCTATGTCCGTTCGAGGACGAACGTTTGTTTTTGAGGTGGAGATTGTGATGACCCAAGGGGGTCATCTTATGAATTAAGACTCCATTCCGGGCTCCTTAGCCTTAAGATTAATTTTATTTATGCGTGCACAATTCGGGCATGAAACCGGAAAGCTTTTTATGTGAAAATATGAGAAATAATAATTTTTTGAGTTAAAATTTGGTTTTAGTTGACTTTGGTCAATATTTTGAGTAAACGGACCCGAATCTGTGTTCTGGCGATCCCGGAAGGTCCGTAGTAAAATATGGGACTTGGGCGTATGCCCGGAATTGAATTCCGAGGTCCCTAGCTTTAGAAATTAATTTTTGAAGAGAATTATTTTGCTGGAATTTCAGTGAAATAAAGAAATAAATTAATTATTTGAAACCGTTGGTATCGGGTCTGTATTTTGGTTCCGAATCCCTGTACAAGTTTGTTATGATATTTTAGTCTTATCTGTGAAATTTGGTGAGAATCGGAGTTGATTTGATGTGATTCGGACGTCCGGTTGAGAAATAGTGAAATTAAAGTGTTCTTGAGAAAAATCATGAGTTTTGAGGTTAAATTCATAGTTTTAGATGTTATTTTCATGATTTTATCGCACGAGCAAGTCCGTATGATATTTTTAGACTTGCTTGCATGTTTGGTTTAGAGCCCCGAGGGCTCGGGTGAGTTTCGGATAGGCTACAGAGTGTTTAGACTTAGAAAATCTCAGCTGGTGCATCTGGTGTCTTTCACCAGGTCTTTGATCTCGCAAATGCGAGATCAGGCTTCGCAATTGCAAAGCTGACAGACCAGGGAAATGCGACATTTTGTTTGCAAATGTGAACCAGGCCTGGCAAGGCCATCCTCGCAAATGTGAGATTTACTTCACATATGCGAAGACTGCCCAGCAAGCCCAGAAGTCGTAAATGCGACACTTAAATCGCAAATGCGACACTTAAGTCGCAAATGCGAAGGCAACAGTAATTTCAAAGGGTTCGCAATTGCAAACCCCTTATCGCATTTGCGATAAATGCAGCCTGTTAAGTGGGATTTTAGACGGGATTTTCACCCATTTTTCAGTTCTCTCAAACCCTAAACCTCCATAGGTGATTTTCCAAAGACTCAAACTTCTCCAAATCACAGGTAAGTGATTCCTAACTACTTCCTTTCAATCCTTAACAACTTTTAACAAGATTTCAACCTAGAATCTAGAGTTTTCATGGTAAACAATTGAGCTTTTTGGGTAGAACTTAGGAACTTCGAAATTTGGAAATTTAAAATTGAGGTCGGATTCCAAAATCAATTGTATAACCGGGCTCGGGGGAGAATGGGTAAACGAGATTTGGTACGAACCACGAGTTTAGACCAAGCGGGCCCATGATCAATTTTTGTCTTTTGATAGGAAAACATAGGGAAACCATAGTTTTTCATTAAAGTTAATTCCTTTAGCAATAATTAATGGTATTGAACCGATTATGATTAGATTCAAGCGGGTTAGAGGCAAATTCTAAAGGAAAAGCTGTGATTGAGCAATGAGTGGCATGCGGAATTGAGGTAAGAGTTTGGTCTAACCTTGACTTGAGGGAATAGGAATCCCCAACTTGAATGCTATGTGAAAATTCATGTGTGTGGTGTATAGGTGTATAGGTGAAGTGACGAGTATCTATGCACCATCAAATTTTCTATTTAGCATGATCCCTTCCTTGTTTCCAAATTATTATATTTTATCTTAACTTTTTTCATGATTATTGATGCTCCCGTGTTTACTTGTTTGTTAGATATTGTCTCTCTTAATTGGAAGTATTAATTGTTCCTTGGCTTTATTGTAGCACATAAATGATTGAGCTGGTTGTCGGTGTTTTATAAAACATTTCGATTGGTTTCGCTGTGTAGTAACCTTTGGTGAAGTTCTTAATTGTACAACGTTCTGTTTACATTTGTGGAGACATAAATATTGTGAAAGACTATGAATTAAGTTGTGAAACCTTTGTTTTAAATGATGAAATGTGATTGTCTGGTGGGAGCGGGTTACACGCCACAACGAGGAGTAATAAGGGTGGACATGTGGGATCGGGTTGCACACCGCAACATGAGAAATAAGGGTGATATATATATATATATATATAGGGAGGAGCAATAAGGGTGGACAAGTGTGATCAGGTTGCACACCGCAACAAGGAGCAATAAAGGAGAATATTCATGTTTTATGGATTATAAAATAAAGACTGGAATATTCTTTGCTTTATTATTGTCATTCATATCCGGTTCTTCTGTTATTTTAAGTGAAATTTGGAAATTCTCGTAAGGATTAGTTATAGCGGAGATCAGGAAAAGTTAGCTGAGTTATTTTATTAATGGTTGCAAGTTACTGTTTATTTAGTTTATTATTCCCTTCTTGCTTTATTATACAATGCTTACAGGCTATATTATAAATGCCTTGCCGTAGCCTCGTCACTACTTCGTCGAGGTTAGGCTCGGCACTTACCAGTACATGGGGTCGGTTGTATTGATACTGCATTCTGCACTTCTTGTGTAGATTCAGGTTCCGGCCAGATTTGAGTTATCGAGTAGTAGCTGAGCATTCGTATGGAGACACGAGGTAGATTTGCTGGTGTCCGCAGATTCCTGGAGTCTTCTCCCATTTATTTATTTACTGTTTTACATAGTTCAAAACAGACATATATATTTTCTTTCAGCCAAATACTTGTAGTTTTCTTTAGTAGTTCGTGAATTGTGACTCCAGACTCTGGGTGGTTAGATATTAGCATTAATTCGTGGTTTCGTTTCACTATTTAGAATTTTACTATTGATATCGTTTATGGGACAATATTAGATTCCGTTTCATTTTAAACTGATTGCTCATTCCTAAATAAAATTTTAAACAAAAATAATTAGATAATTTCTAACATTGGCTTGCCTAGCAAGTATGGTGTTAGACGCCATCACGATCCTGAGGGTTGGGAATTTGGGTCATGACAATAAGCCTCCAAACAATAGATATTTCTTAACGTTCCCCTAGATTAAAATAATACTAAATGTGAATCCTTCAAAATATGATGCTTCTATCTTTTATTTTTATTTTCAAGATATTCATTCAAATTGATAGAATGTGAATCCTTCAAAATATGATGCTTCTATCTTTTATTTTTATTTTCAAGATATTCATTCAAATTGATAGCATTTTTGTTCTAAGTTCTCTCTAATTATACCTTTTTTGTCAGAATCTCATGCATTTCAAACTAAGTTTTATTTGTGAGAGAAGAATTCAGTTTTAATATTATTTTAATTCATGTAAATTGGTATTGGGTTGGGTTGGGTAATTCATATTTTAAGGGGAAAATACAAAATTGACCATCAGCCAAATCTAATTGTATTCGCTATCTTATACATATATATATATATATATATAAGTGAATTAATTTGATCCAAAAATAATAGATGAACTAGATAAAAATGTAAGACCTAGCCTTGAAATTGAAATGAAATGACAGATATCTTAGTCCCGGGTGCAGAGCTACCGGGGGAAATAAGAACAATATAAATAAGAAAGAAAGTGAAGTGTTGTTGAGATTTTGATGGAATATAGTATATGCTTGTCAAAAAATTCATTTTCTACAATGATGGTAAAACTCACTATTTATAGTTACACTGGAAATAAGTCCCAAGCTTTCGAGCGATGACTACAAGAGCTAGGGCCAATTTTTTCCAGATGTTGGTATCGAGCTTCTACTCCCGTTAGAATTTTACAAATGTAATAAATAGGATATTGCGTACCTTCATCCTCACGGAATAAAACGAACTTACCACTACCTCCAAGATAGCTACGTATATCAATAGTTGTTTTCCTTCCTCCGATTTTGACAGTAACAGAGGACTTGACAAATACCTTTTTAGATCCTTCAAAGCCTACTGACATTCCGGTGTCCATTCAAAGTTATTCTTATTTTTTAGGAGTGAAATGAATTGATGGAATTTTTTTGAAGACCAGGAGATGAATCTGCTCAAATCGGCCAATCTCCCCATTAGCCTTTGAACCTCTTTCACGCTTGATAGTTGGTCCGGGATATCTTCGATGGCTTTAATTTTATCGGGATTAGCCTTGATCCCCCTTTGTGACACCAGGAATCCCAGGAACTTACGGAGCTGACCCGAACGCACACCTCTCGAGGTTAAGCTTCATATTATGCTTCCTTAAGATGTCAAAGTTTCTTGCAAGTGTTTGGAATGATCACATGCATTCAAAGACTTAAAAGGCATATCATCTATGTAAATGTGATGACCCGACCGGTCGTTTTGGGAATTTAAGCTCCGTTCAGTGGTGTAAAGTCATAAACAACTTCACATTGTGTATATCGACCTGCGTGGGTGGTTAGATTCAATTAACGGATAATCCGGCGTCGAATTGGAAAGAAAATTCTCATTTCAGAAGCCTTAAGTTGGAAGAATCAACTAAGATTGGAATTTTGGGTAAACGACCTCCGACTCAGGATTTGAATGTTCCAGCAAGTTCATATGATGATTTCGGACTTGGGCGTATGTTCGGACCGGGATTTGGATAACCCGGGAGCGTTTTGGCGTATGTTATGGAAGATAGCATTTTAGAATAATTTCATAAATCTGGGTTGAAAGGCATTTTAGTGATATAGATGTCCGTTTGGGATTCCGAGCCTGGGAATAGCTCTGTATGGCAATTCTGGAGTTGGGAGCGCGATCGGAAGTGAATTCGAATGTCCGTAGGTCATTTTGAAGTCATTTGGCTAAAGATAGAAATTTGAAGGTTTTTGAGAAATCCGACCGGAAGTGGAAATTTTGATATCGGGGTTGGAATGCGATTCCGGAAGTTGAAGCAGGTCCGTAATGTTGAATGTGACTTGTGTGCAAAATTTGAGGTCAATCGGACATGATTTGATAGGTTTCGGCATCGAATATAGAAGTTTAAAGTTCTAAAGTTCATAAAGCTTGAATAGAAGTGCGATTCATGTTTTAGCGTTGTTTGATGTGATTTGAGGCCTCGACTAAGTCCGTGATATGTTTTGAGACTTGTTGGCATGTTTGGACGGGGTCCCGAGGGGCTCGGGTGAGTTTCAGGGTGGTTTCGGACCATTTCTAGGCCATTTTTAGCTGCTAGTTTTTGGTTACAGCAGTGTGCTACGCGATCGCGGGGAATTGGTCGCGATCGCGATGAGTAAACTGAGAGAAATGACCCAGCGAATCACGATCGCGTAGAGGAAATGTTCTGTTGCACTGACTCGACTTTGCAAGCTTGTATCTTGAAATATATAAGGAATTTGGAGATGATGCAAAAATGAATGTTGTAGATCTTTGAGTCTAGTATTTAGAAAATTAAACCATTTGTTATTTGGAGTTGTGTACAAAGATTTATGGTTGATAAACTACAGCATGTACGGGAAGTGTTTGGAAATCGCATTGTGTTGCATAGGACTGACTTTAGCAACTTATATATAAAAATCTATAAGGAACTGGGAGATGAGAGAATGACAATTTTAGCCCTTGGTGTCTAGTTTGCAAAAAGTAAAACCATTTGCAATTTGGAGTTTTGTACAAAAAGTTATGTCTATTATACTAGAAGCTGTTCGGAAGAGCTGGGCATTTGTTCTTCGCGATTGCGAAGCTTTTCCCGCGATCGCGCGCACAGATGTTAGGCTGGAAAGTTTTGTACTTCGAGATCATGAAGCATTTTCCGCGATCGCGATGAGTAAATACCTGGGCAGAAGTTATATAACGAGGTTAAACCATTTTAAACATATTTTGACTTCTAGAACTCGGTTCTTGGCGATTTTTGATGGGTTTTTCACACAAATCGAATGGGTAAGTGTTCTTCCACTAGAATTAATTATATTTCATGAATTAGTTATTGTTTTTATCATTTAATTTGTGTTTTGGGTTGAGGAAATTGTGGGTTTTGAAAGAAAATTTCCAAAATGAAATATCATGATTTGAAGGACCAAATGGTATCGGAATTTGATAAATTTAGTATGGGTGAACTCGTATCGGAATGGGTAATCGGATTTTATAAAATTTATTGGGTTCCGAGGTGCGGGCCCGGGGGTCGACTTTCGGGTCAATTTTTATAATTTTGTAAAGATTGAAACTTTATTATTCGGAATAGTTCCTTATACATTTTATGTGTATTTTGAAGTGGTTTTAGTTGATTGTGAGCCGTCCGGAGGTCTTTCCACCCGAGATGTCTATTTTTGAGTATCGAGTTGTCGTCTTTGAGGTAAATATCTTTCCTAACCTTGTGTGGGGGAACTACCCCTTAGGATTGAGTCTTCCTTGTTGATTGTAGTCCGAGTATGTGAGGTGACGAGTGTGTACTCGGACTTATTTGCAATTAGATTGGCCTTTTAAGATTCGTAGGTTCTTACATTACATGTGTAGGATTTGTAATTGTTACATTTGAATCATTAGTTGTTAATCTCATCCCTTCCTGTTTAAATTAGAATTATTTGTTTTTGGATTCCTACGTTGGCTATTTGACCTTACTTGACTTAACTGAATATTCTACTTCTCTCATCATCTTGCTATATTTTCTTCCTAGCTTGCCTAATTGACTACAATTAGTGTCATCTAGCCTTATAGTTGACTAGCCGTAGTCGGAACATCTATTCGTTGGAGTCAAGCATGCCCGTGAGTCTTACATTGTGGTTTATATGACAATTTCCTTAAGTGCTACTTAGGTCTAATTGTTAGACATTTATGTTGTGGATGTTTCCTTGATGTTGCCTATTTCTGGACCTTCGTCAGTTGAGTTTATTCCGTAAAGTTAATTTCTTAGGCGAGATTGGTTATAGTTGTTTTCCCTTGCCGGGATGGTGTTGTTTTCATTATTGACTCCCTTGTCGGGATGGTGTATTTTCTATTATTGTTTGTGCCGTTATGATTTTGTTTGCATTGTTGAATCCCTTGCTGGGACGTTGTGATTTATGGTTCCTATTGTTGATTTGCTTCATCAATTGTTGTTTATTTGTTTATTTATGCACGAGGGGACATTCTGTGCCGAGTGTTTATTTATTTATTTATGCACGAGGGGACATTCCGTGACGAGTGATTGTGAGGTTATGCACGAGGGTACATTTCGTGCCAAGTGTGTATTTATTTACTTATGCACGAGGGGACATTCCGTGCCGAGTGTTTATTTATTTATTTATGCACGAGGGGACATTCTGTGCCGAGTGTTTATTTATTTATTTATGCACGAGGGGACATTCCGTGACGAGTGATTGTGAGGTTATGCACGAGGGTACATTTCGTGCCAAGTGTGTATTTATTTACTTATGCACGAGGGGACATTCCGTGCCGAGTGATTGTGAGGTTATGCACGAGGGGACATTCCGTGCCGAGTGTTTATTTATTTATTTATGCACGAGGGGACATTCTGTGCCGAGTGATTGTGAGGTTATGCACGAGGGGACATACCTTGCCGAGTATTTATTTATTTATTTTAGCACGAGGGGACATGTCGTGCACTTGCCTTCGCATTATATTTTTCTGTGTTCTTGTCTGATATTTACTGTATTTGTTTAAGAGTTAATATTTCGTTGTTTAAACCCCGATATTCACACTGATCTCTTACTACAATTATTGACAAGACAAGTTTGGAGTACGGACTGAGTTCCGATACATTGACCTTGAGGAGATTATGATTACGAGATTTTACTGAAAAAGTATTATTGAAAAGTAATGGTTTTCGAAATGATTATATCTGAAGGCTTTTACATCGAAGGTATATTTGAGTAGCACTAGTCTTGCATAAAATGATACTTGGAAGTTTTTTTTTATTTGGAAAGCATCTTTGGAAACTTTGTATTTTGAAAGAAAACTATGTTTTACGTAATCCTCTCTAGTACATATACTTATATATATTTTTGCACAAAGTATGTTTTCAAAGGAAATATTTCTACATTAAAATGATTTTACTTGCAAAGCTTTTCATATGATCTGTTGCTTATGGGTTTCCACCAGTATACGGAATCTAAAGGCTAAGGCTCGATGTGAATAAATAGACGTAGAGTTGAGTTGTGGGGTTCTCCATTGCATTGTGTTTTCTTCTGGCTTGGCTTATTTTGTTGTCCATCTTTCTGTGTATTTTATGTTGTTTGTGGTTATTTTTCTGTAATTTTCCTTCCGCATTATATTGTCATTGTTGTAAATTATCTCGTGAATTCTTAGATAGATGTAGTGTTCGATTACTTCTATATTCCTGTCAATTATTTTGTATACCAGTGGGGTCTTGACTAGTCCTCGTCACTACTCCACCGAGGTTAGTCTTGATACTTACCGGGCACCGCTGTGGTGTGCTCATACTGCTCTTCTGTGCATTTTTGTTGCACAGATCCAGGTATTGATTGTTAGTAGCTGCATGGACCATTGACGGGGAGACTCAATGTAACCTGCTGCTGCGTTCGCAGGCTTCACAGTCACACTCTTATAAGTAGTATTCATACACTGTTGTATTTATTTTCCGAACAGTTGTATTTAGAAGTTGTAGAATATTCGTAGAGCTTATGACTTGTACTACCGGTATTGGGAAATATTGTAGATGCGGTCAAGATTTCTATATCGAGACTGTTAATTATCCTTTATTATTGTTGATATTCAGTAACTGTTAGGCGTACCTAGTCCCTAAGACTAGGTGCCATCACAGTACCCAACGGCGGGAAATTTGGGTCGTGACAGTAAACTTCCACAACTTTCCCTATTTTCTTTTCAAACATTTTGTTCACGAGCCTTTGATAAGTGGCTCCGGTGTTCTTCAGCCCGAAGGACATCATATTGTAACATTATGTGTCGAAGTTCGTGATAAACGAAGTTTTTTCCTAATCCTCCAGGTTCATTTTGATTTGGTTGTACCCGGAGTAAGCATCGAGGAAACTCATTAACTCGTGCCCGACCGTTGCATCAATCATTGGATCGATGTTTGGTAATGGGAATGACTCTTTTAGGCACGCCTCATTTAACTCTTTATGGTCTACGCGCATGAGAAATTTATTATTACTCTTCGGAATTACTACTACGTTAGCTATCCAGCCAGGATGCTTTACCTCTCGAATTGAACCGATATCAAGAAAGCGAGTTACCTCTTCTTTGACAAATTTATTTCTAACCTCGGCAATATGACATGTTTTCTGTCTTACCTGAGGGATGATGGGGTCCAAGCTTATCTTGTGTACAACCACTTCTGGCGGGATACTTGTCATATCTGCATGCAACCACGCAAAACAATCGACATTAAATTTAAGAAATTCAAAACACGTTTAATTTTAAAATCTAAGACATTTAAAGAAATTCACAACGCATCATTGTGCGGTAGCAGCAATCCATCTGCGTCTTCCTCTGTGAATGTAATGTCATCTTCCGCAACTTCCCAGAGTCTAGAACTTTTCAAACAATGCGACTTGTTCAAGTTCTTCCGCTATTGACCTTGTTGCGTCCGTCTCTTCTGGTACTTGGAAATACCTTAGCACTTAATAGGATTCCAACGACTCGACTCGGTAGCAGGCGTCGATTCCTGTAATTGCTATGTCACATGCTCCTTCCCGTTGCTACTGGACACTGAGATTGCATTCATTTATCTCGCTTCCGGTTGGTCGCCTCTTTTTTTTTAACACCCTTGGGAGTTGGAATTTTCAGCAACTAATGATATGTTGATCGCACATCCTTCATCTCATGCAACCATGGTCTCTTCAGGATGATGATGTAACCCATACCGCCATTCACCACCTCGAAAAGGGTCGTCTTCATCACCCTTTCGGCATACGTCGGAAGCATGATCTCTCCTCGGGTTGTCGCACTTGCTAGGTTGAACCCGACGAGGATCTTTGTGACCGAAATGATGCTTCCGGTGAGCTTAGATTACTCCAACACCCTCCATTGTATGATGTTGGTCGAACTTCCTGGGTCCACCAAAACACGTTTAATTTTAAAATCTAAGACATTTAAAGAAATTCACAACGCATCATTGTGCGGTAGCATCAATCCATCCGCGTCTTCCTCTGTGAATGTAATATCATCTTCCGCAACTTCCCAGAGTCTCTTGTTGTGAGTCACTGACACCTTCATCATTTTTGCGGCCGAGAATGTAACCTCGTTAATCTCATTCCCCAATAAAATCATGTTGATCGTTAGGTGCGGGGAATCTTCTCCTGCTTTTGAAGGTTCTGCATTATCATCATTGCGACAGTAGTTGTTTTTAGCCCGATCGCTTAAAAATTCCCTAAGATGGCCGTTTTCAGTAATATCGCCACATTTTCGAGCAGATGCCAGCATATCCAAGTTCGATGACCGTTCGTCCCGTGGTATTCACACCATAAATTAGGATCCCTTTGGTTAGGATCGGATCCATTATCTTTGGGAACCGTGATTTTTTAATGTTCCGCATAGCCGACACCATCTCTACTATGTTGATGTTGAAGTTGCATTCAGAAAGCATGAGGTAGGTAGAGTCTTGAGAACTTGAAGTTTCCTTATTCTGCAACAACCTATTATTTCGGCCGCAATCAGTTCTCATATCGGTAGCGAATCTATCCGCTGAACGAAAACCTCTGCCGCGTCCTTCATCCCATTCATAGTGAAAACACCGACCTCTTGAAGACCGTCAATCCGTGTCAAAATCATCTTTCATTTTCTCTTTATACTTCTCCTGGTCCCCACTCTTAGACGACGCCGGGAAACCAAGTTGATCATCCTTAATCCTTAATTAGGCTTGTACAGATTGTGAATATCCGGCCAAGTAACCACTTGACTTGGAACTCGAGCAGACTTTATTTTGAACTTTTGGGAAGCGTCAGAACTTCTCATATTTAAAACTTTGATAAATGCTTCAGCCGCCCATTCGTCCGGTACAACCGGTAGCAACGTTCTTTCCTTTTCGAATCTGGTCACAGACTCTTGAAGCAACTCGGACTCTCCTTGTGCAATCCGAAATATGTTGGCATTTCGGGCATGTTCCTTTCTCGCCCGGCATGGACCTTGATGAAGGAATCCGCGAGCATCTTGAAGGAGTCTATGGAGTGCTCGGGCAAGAGGGAATACCATTTCAGGGCTCCCTTTGTAAGGGTCTCCCGGATTTCTTTAGTAAAACTGACTAAATCTTGCGAGGAGCTAAATTGTTCCCCTTCACTACCGTAGTATAGGTGGTGATGTTCACTTGAGGATCTAAAGTCCCATCATTGGCATGTCTAGCATTTTAAACCGCTTCGGGATCAATTATGGTTCCGCTCTCCGTTTGAATGACCGCTGGGTATACTTCTTTGAATCTGGTCCTTTCGATACTGGTGCTGCGCCCGAAATTTGATCCATTCAGGCATTTATTTTCCTCATAAACCGCATGAGTTTGGTTTTAAAGGGATCATTTTCATTGTTGTTACCAGAACCGTTATCGTTCTTATAAGGCCATATAAAAGTTTACCTACAACCCGGGGTTTTGTGTTGCAGAAAATGGCATTTCGGCGGTCCACTATGCAATTGTAGAACATCTTCGTGGACCTTAAATCGGCCACAGAGTACAACAGATATTGAGCCAATTTTTGAAGATCATTTTGCGGTAAATTATGCGACCACATAATCGTTCGCGAGCCACACATTTGTCCCAGAACTAGCATGAAGATTTTCAGAGGGAGATTTTAAGGCGCGTTATGTGACCGCATAACCGTTCTGCGGGCAGCATAACAGCCGCAGACCTGACCAAACCTGCCCCAGTTTTGGGACAATTTTTGTGGTCCCCTTTGTGGAATGCATATTCATTTTGCGGTCCGGTCTGCGATCGAAGACTCTGTTTCGTAGGCTTAAGTTTGGGGAAATTGCACCCGATCCCATTTTTATAAAACAACCGCGAGGGTCATTTGGGTTGGTTTAAATGACTATTTTAGATAGAGGGTAGTATCATAGAGAGAGAGAGAGAGAGAGAGAGAGAGAAGGAAGCCCCAACCCCCTTTGTTCATCAAATTCTTGCTCAAGCTTTGAAATTCAACAGGGAAAGCCCATAAGGTTTGCATCTAAGAGGTAAAGTTCCATACCATAGTCTCCAAGTTCGAGTTTTGACAGAAGTTGGGAAATGGGGAGTGTGATTCTTGGGTATGAGAGTTGTTATTGGTGCATGCGTGTTCCAATAAGAAAGGTGTGGAGGTCATTGAACTAATATGGGTAAACTCTTGGTGTTGAATTGGTTGTGGGGTGAAGGAAATCTTGTAGAAGAACCTTATAGTTAAGTTTGCACACATAATGTTTGATGAAATGCTTAAATGAGATGAACCCATGTATTTCTTCCTAATTATGGTTCGATTTCTATCGTCTCTCTGATAGATTGAAGGTGCTAGTTTTCCGGAACATTGTAGTAATTTAAGGAAAAGCTCAAGCGAGGTATGTTGACTAAACTTCTCTTTTAGAATCAAATCCCATGATGTTATCATAAGTCTCAAGTGTGATTTCCCAATGATTCTTACTCCACGCATCCCGAATTATTCCTAATAAAGTCGATTATTCCAAATAAGCATTTTGTTGGAAATTATATGCTCAAATTGTGTTACAATTGATCCTATCACATTATACTCTCCTTCGGGAATGTGTTTGTCATGCCCCCAAACTAGGGGAGGCATGACTGACACTCGATATTGTATTCGANCTAACTAAACTGGGGGCCCAACAGATCGGGCAGCACAACATCTGAAATACTAAGCCTGGACCGTTAAGGTCATGACCCGAATAACAATAAGTCATATAAACAAAGGTAGACAAGCCAAAATAATAAAGTACTAGCTGGCCGACGAGGCCGCGACTGAAGACATACATGCCTACACACATATATATATACATGCCAAGCCTATGGGCTGGAGACTGAAAGCTGCAAAAAGAAACCCAGAATACTGTGTCCACCATAGCCTCTAAGAGTATCATAAGCACTGTCGGAACAAGGCCCCGACTATACCTAAACTGTACAACAAAAGTAACCATCCTATGAAAGCTCCAGGAAGAGGTGGAGCTTACCAACTCACAGCTGAACCCCAAAATCCTAGCGGAGGGGTCGATCAGAGTCCCTACCTGGACCTGCACGCACAAAACAAAAATGCAGTGTCCCCAGGCAACGGGACATCGGTACGAATGAAAATGTATTGGTATGTAAGGCAGAAAATAGAACCATACATAGCTGATGTAAAAAGGGTAATAGAGATACCA